>LOJH01000158.1:1112-31525 GCA_001685095.1 Ellobius talpinus | reverse complement strand
GAGTTTCTAGAACAACCTCTTCATCCCTTGGTGAAGATGCAGAGTTTCTAGAACTTCCTCTTCATCCCTTGGTGAAGATGCAGAGTTTCTAGAACATCCTCGTCATCCCCTGGTGAAGATGCAGAGTTTCTAGAACAACCTCGTCATCCCCTGGTGAAGATGCAGACTTTCTAGAACATCCTCGTCATCCCCTGGTGAAGATGCAGAGTTTCTAGAACATCCTCTTCATCCCCTGGTGAAGATGCAGAGTTTCTAGAACATCTTCTTCATCCCCTGGTGAAGATGCAGAGTTTCTAGAACAACCTCTTCATCCCTTGGTGAAGATGCAGAGTTTCTAGAACATCCTCTTCATCCCCTGGTGAAGTTGTGGAACTTCTAGAAAACAGAGCCTCAGGGGTGAGCAGCTAAGGCACAGCCTTGACTCATCTTTGAGTGACCTGGAAGATCTGCCCTCCCATGTGGACAGGCTGAAGGCCTGACCTTACACCCCGACTCCTTGTGAGCATCTGGAGGAAGGTGCATCTCTCTCTGCTCCTGCTCAGCCATGGCTCAAAAGACATCTGGCCCTTACCGTCATTCATGTGTTCCTCTAACCACCAATAACATAGACGGGCCTGTGTACTTACCACTTAACTTTTATTTGTTTTAAAACAACACTTCCACTTTTAAACACAGGATTTGATGCCATCCTCAGAGGGCCAGATGCATGGGCCCGACTGTACAAGAAGAAATGTATATACATTCCTTTGAAGACTGACTTTTGTAGCCATTTCGTATTATGTAATGAGAATAAGGAACCAAGGCTTCTACAAGAGATTGTTCAAGGAATTGACTTCTAAGGGGGTGGCCCACACTGAGGTTCCTTTTCAGACTATTTGAATTCTTTGTTTTGTTTTGCTTTGCTTTTTTGGGGTTTTGGGGGGTGATTTTTTAAACTATTGCATGCACATGTTTTGTTTTTAACCAAAGTGAAACTATTCAATTCTGCAAACAGCATTCCTAAAACTTTCTGCCTTTAAAATGCTTGAATTATTTAGAATTAGGGCATCTGGGTTAGAGTCGTTTGTATATAATTGGGGATTCAGAACACATGAAATGGCCAGGGCCTGTGTGACGGCTTGGTGGAGGAGGGTGTTCAATGGACAGGGAGAGCAGGGTGATTCCATCCCTGGAACCCACAGGGAAGAAGAGAACAGACTCCCAAAAGCCGTGATCTGACATGCCCAACAACAATAAATAGAATCTTTTTTTTCTAAAGTCTTAGCGAATACATGAGCAACATGATAGGGGCATTACTGGGCATGTCACAGTGGGGATGAAATCATGAGTTTCTGAATTAGTTCACCAGACTCCAGCTTGGCCTGGGAAGGATCCCCTCCTTCCTGAACACTGTAAAGAGTTTTTCCCAAAGCCACCTAGCTAGCACTCAGAGAAAAGCTTCACTTTTAATCTGTTTTGAATAAATAGGCTAATAAATTAGTGAGACTTAGCACAGAGCTGTAGATGTTATTCACATCTATCAGTCGTGGCTTGGTTAAAATGTGTTGGAGGTTTTTTCATTATGATAATAAACTGATGGGTTATAGCAATGTATTACAGTGGTCACAAACAGCCATGCATTTTAAATGAACACTTGTCAACTTTTTCAATGCCACTCCACTTTGAGACCATTGCATCCAAAGAGGAGGTATGCACATTCCTTTGAAGTTTTTAAGGACGGGTCCATATTAAATTTGTAGTGCCATTTTGTTAGTGCATTTAGCTATTTCTATTGGTGTCTGACCTGTGACTTTCCCATTACATGATAATAGATGCTCTCAATTTCCTCGGGTGCCACTTTCAGACCTTGGAGGGTATGACTTTCCATTCCATCTTGCTTAAATATTTTCTTTAAAAGAAGTTCAGCTTATCTTCCACTGCCCGTTCTGAGTCCCACCCTAAGGGACAGTCACTTCTGCTTTTGTTCTTACTGAGAATCCTGGCCAGACAGCAGTGTGATATCATTCAGAACAGAAACAGGTGCTTCTCCTCCTTTGACCCTGGGTGCACTAGATTCACTCACAGATACTTGTCTCAGGCATCCCCAGGCTTCTGGCAATACCTGCAGAGAGCTCTGTTGGGAAGATGGCAAACTGTCCCAATGATGTCCTGTGGTGGAGTCCTGCTGCGGGCCTGGGGTCAAAGATGCTGTGGGAAGCCCTGTCTTCCCAGATGCTCTTACTGGCTCCATGCACCGACTCCTTAGCTGTTGTACTGTTTGCCTGGTGGGTCACATGGTCAAGAAACCGTCATCAAATAACTGTCTATTGGTTATTGTTGCTGCATCAATCAGTACTGGGAGCCTAAACACCCAGGTATTAATAGGCTTCCAGGATGCACCTGCCTGCCACAAGATGGTACAATCTGGCTTGGACCAAGACTTAACCTGAACTTGTTACCTTCTTTGGTTTCTTACTCTGCCTCTCTCATACATTTATCTTGAAAACTTTCCATGAAAGGGTAGATGCACGCATACCTTTTCTTCAGGAACTGCCTTAGATCAGCCCCACCTCACATAGCGGCTTTTGGGGAACAGCACCTCACTCTGCAGGATTGACCTGCTTTCCTGGACACAGAAGGGTTAACTCACTCTACTTCCTCTAGAGCTCCCAGCTTGCACTGGATCCTACCCCACAGGCTGGAGATACTGATGACTGAGAACAAAGGTGGGTGGCTGTCCCAGGGAGGTGACACATTGACTAGACAAACACATGAGTGGAGGGGATCATTTGAATGGCATGGAGTTGTTAGAGCAGAAATGAATTAGTCTGCCAGAAAGTGACCTATGAGGGATGCGGCTCCCCTTAGGCTGGGTTGTCAAAGCCAATCTCTACTGAGACACTTGAGTGGGGGGGGCTACAGCACACAGAGGACGATCTACACAGCAGCTTGTCTGAAGAGCCTTCCAGACAGAGGAGCAACAGATACAAAAGGATACAAGATCGCAAGCTCTCAGAGCAACTAGGTGTTTCTAAAGCCAGAACCAGTGAATTGTGGGAGAAGGAGCGGACGAGATCCATTGGAGTGAAGACGGGCCTTGGATGTTGAGAGAGCTGCACGGAAGGATTTTAGGAGGGGACCAGCATGACGATGATTCTGTTCTAGCAGAACCAGTACAGCAGCTGAGCGGGGAACAATCTGTAAGCAACAAACCTGGGAGCCGCAGGCCCCAGGAACGGCGTCTGGTGTCAGCCAACCCGCCGGTTTTGTGAAGAGACTCTTTGAGCACATGAGAGTTAACAGTGGACTCAGTTACAGAGGCCACTACTGGGGTGGGATGAGAGGCAGATGAGCACAGGATAGTCCATGAAATTTGAATTCCCTCTAAATAATTTTGGCATAAGAACACTACACGAACAAAAATGGCATGGCCCACACAGTAAATTAAAAAATAAATAAAATGATTGTTTATTTGAAATTCATGTATAATGGGGTACACATTTTTGTGGTCACTCCCCATGACTTAGTCAAAAAATGGGTTACACTCCGGAACAGAGTTCTTGAGGAAATTTAAGAGCTGCTGAAAACAAGTTTAACAGAACACCTCACCAGGGAAGAGCAACTAAAAGTGACTTTCAGGTTCCAAATCACCCCAGAAAGACTAATTAAACAATAACAACAAGAACAACAAACAACAACAAAGAAACAACAACAACAACAACAAAAAACCAAATGACAACCAACGTTGTTGAGGATATGGGGGAGGGGAGCCTTAGTCACTGCTGGAAGGAGTCTAAACCAGCACTGCCACTATGGAAATCAGTGTGTAGGTTTCTCAAGAAGCTAAAGCTTGTATCTCCATCTGACCCTGCTCTACCACTCCTGAGGAGGTGTCCCACAGTTTGTACATGAATGAAAAACAGGAATAAAAAGGGGAGGATGTGACTGCTCCGAGCCACTGTCTTAAGGAAAACCCCTGGTGTCTGGTGTGGGATATCTCTCTATGAATTGGTCAGAGAGTTTCCAGAGGCTTCCAAAAGAATATAGGCAATTGTTACCGTCCGGCTACCCACCAGAATTAGATGGTAAGACCCACACATATGGGTACAGGACACAAAGGGACTGAGGTGGAACTGAGCTGGAAGCTCCCTCCATGCTGGCAACTATTCACAGTACCTGAAGGTGCTGTGCAGGCCACCTGCTGGGAGAGAAGGGCCATCGCCAGCCTGTTCTGGCTGTAGGGCATGCATGCTGCCATGCTGACCCACTAGGTGAGATGTCACTGCTCCAATGGTGAGTGACTTCCCTATCTGGGGGGAACAACCCTATGTGATTGGATTCAAGGCCAGCTGTGGGAAGGCATGCCCAGCTGGTTCTACAAGCCTGGTAAAAAGCCAGTGTGACTGGAGAGGTCATGAGACCAAGGGAGGGAAACTCAACTGCTGCTTCCCTGACATGCGGACAAACTTCCTCAACATATTTATGTTTATACCTGTAGGTTAGTACTACGCTCAGCCTGTAAAAAGAGCCTCTCCTTTCTGCGGAAGGAAATGGTTAAGGAACTGAAAAGGCTGACAGCGAGGGAACAGCCCTAAATGAGACATCAGTATCTCTACCCCCAATACCCAGGGAACACTGCAGAAAATGGGGCATACAGAACGTAAGAACTGGAGATGGGGGAGGGTGCCATGATGAAGCAGTGCCATCTAGACATAATACTGCTGCTGCAATCACAAATGCATTTGGCTATAGACACCTGCACAACATAGGCCCTGTGACACTCTACCACGGATGGAGGAGGTGCCCATGGGGCTGCACCCCTACTTGAGAAGTGATTGACTGTTAGCAGTGGTGAAGTGTGTTATTTTCTTCAGTGTTGTATTCAGGAAGAATTTAACCAAAAGGAAGAGACCAAAAGGAAAGGAAGAGGTGATAACAGAGAGCAATGGGAGGGTGACTATAATCATAATAGAGCATATTATGTGTGAAGCTGTCAAAAGAGAAGAGAGAGAGAGAGAGAGACCCAATGACCTGCACCCATTACCATCCAAATATCTGTCTCTATCCTTTTTGTCCAATAGGCATTTCTTTTTTTTTTCTTAAAAGGCTGGGATGAGCCAAAGACAAAGCTAGTCCTTTCTAGTTAATTTGTGTCAAAGTGAGAACGATCAGAACATGGGGACATAGTGTTATCATACACACAACTGTCGTGTGACAGGCTTTCACACATTTTCACAATTTCGCTCAGTCCAGAAAGGGAACTCACAACAGAACAAAGTAATGACCTCGCCAACGTCCAATCTGATGAACCAATGCATTTTTATTGGGGTTACTAAGAGGAAGATGGGCAAGTGATGACTCAAGGCACCTCATCACCGCAAAGGCCACCCCAACACAGGACTGCTACAGCCCTGGAGCTCTCCACAGGGCTTGCAGGCGCCCTCCTCTGCAGGGCAGAAGTCCCCTCCCTCAGCAGTTACTCCTCTAATAAAGCAGGGGAGGGGCCTTTGAGAATGTTCAAGTTTTTGCTGCCCCAGACATATGACCTTCTGTTTGCTTCTGGAGTCTCAGGACTCTCCCTCTGCTTCTGGTGGGAAGGTTTCAGTGGAAAAGAAGCTGCCCTGCATTTTTTTAGCCTGTGGGAAGGGTGTTCAGGGTCCCTGAGAGGGCTCTATCTCCAGAATGGTTTCTGAACTTGCCTCAGGAATCACTCAGCCTCTGAAAGCACCATGGTTCAGAGTGTGGGGTGTAGAGTCTGGAGCCCGAGGTCTGAACACACTTTGGCCACTGAGACTCAGTATGAATATAAACATATCGATCTTAGTTTCCTTATCAGGAGACAATGGGTTTGATAAGATAGCAAAAGAGAACCTGCTTGTCACAGCGCTAGATTTATAGTTTTTTTTAAATAAAAGGTTAAACACCATAAATATTATTAGTCCTCAGAGTCCACAGCATGGATGGAGCTTTCCTAATACAAAAGTTCAAGTTGTAACAATTGATATATGTGCTTAGCATGTGCTGACCAGACCAGATTCAACATTAGGCTTTGGGAAAAAGAGATTCAGTCTTTCAGCAGTCGTTCAGGGAAGCTGTGAAGAAAGGGGGCTATGCTAGGTGGTGATGACAGACAGTCCCATGAAGAACTCTGACTCGGTCCCATGGGGAGCTCCATGGTTGCCCATCTCAGCGCAGGCGGACTGTGCAGTCACAGGGTTGTTTAAGGCATGCCCCAGGGGACCCAAGGCCATGGCAATGCAAGCCAGCCTTTACCTAGAGATATGGGCACTGGCTGCCAGGGGAGGAAGGGAGCTGGGAACTACTGTGCACAAACAAAAAACATCGTGAGCATCTACTGCTGGTCCCCATTCAGCTTGAGGAAAAAATACTTGGAGGAAGAAGAAGAAGGAAGTGTTTTGGTCCTCATTCACTCGGTACTATGGTCCCATTGAGTAAAGGAGAACAGGAGCAGATATTTTGCTGGGAGAACTACTTGTCCCTCACATAAAAGAAAAAGGGCTCTATCAACAGAAAATAGGCAAAGGACGTGAAGAGGTAGCTTCAAAAAAAATAAGTCAAAAGAGAAATAGTCACAAAATTATTAAAGCCCACCAGTGACCAAAGCATCACATTAAACTATTAAATGCCCATTTTATTTATCAAAGCTGGCGAGATTTCTGAAGTCATATTACATGCCATGGTCTGAATATGAACTCTCCCACACAGGCTCATGTGAAGGAACACTTGGCCCCCAGCTGATGATGATGCTATCCGGGAGGTTGTCCTTTGCTTTGGGGTGTAGTTTGCAGCTCTGGGTGACTAGAAGTGGACCTTGAAGCTTGACACCAGCTCTGTGAGCTGATGAAATACAAGAAGCAGCAGCTGTAAGCTCCTGGAGACAAACCCACTTCAGCTGCCAGCTTTCCTCTCCAGGAGGGAGGGGTACCAAGTAAGGCAGAGAGCCAAAATACCCCTCTTCCTTGGAGCTGCTCCTGCCAAATACTTGGTTACAGACAGACACCAACAGAAGAACGATACTGAGAAGTAGGGTCACCACGATGATAAGCTTGGTGGCTAGTAAGCATAGAGAATGTTTTGCAGGAAGAATGTAGAGGAGTTTTTTGGAGTGGGTCAGAGAAGTTCTCAACTGCTAAGAGCGGGGCTTAGTGGGTGCTTTTGCTGAGAGTTTGGAAGGACAGGATACTAGTAGAAATGCAAACCGTGAGGACATTAGGCTTCAGAAAGGAGAAAGACTCTGCTGGGAACTAGACAAAGTCATTCCTGTTACACCTTGGGACAGAATTTGCCTTAAATCTGCCCTGTGCTGAAAATGTGAGGATGAATTAGGTCATAACAGAAGAGGTCTCGAGACAGTGCAACGCTATAGTACAAGTCTGTAGCGTGGTTGCTGCTGGCTGTTTCTAGTCAGCTTGTACAGTGAGAAATGAAAACAAAGAGCTGGGAGGAAGATGTGGAAAACATGCTGATTGGTGAGGAAAGGAACAGTCATGCATTTAAAGCCACGGACAAACCTTTGATTGTTAGAAATTAGCACCATTGAAGAAAACTTAGGACTTTGGATGAAGACAACAGCAAGAGTATCTTGAGGGCGAGATCTTTGCTATTGAAGGCTCCAAGACACAAAATGAAAATCCAGCTGCAAGCACAGAGCTGGAGAAAAGAGCGCCACCCCTGATGCGGTGATGCCCTGCTCATGGGGATGCTGAAGGGAATGTTTTCCTAAGTCTGGCTGCACCAGAGCTCAAAGGCCACAGCAACTGCTAACAATGACAGCTCAGGCTACTCTCAGAACCCGGCATCTTCCCTGTGATTATGATTTTGCAGACATGCAAAATGCATAAGGCACAAGGTCATGGAAACTTGCAACTATAGCTTAACAAACAAAACAACAACAACAAACAACAAAAGCCAACCAACCAAACAAACAAACAAACAAAAATGCTGAGGAGACCAGGCTTTGTGCTTCAGAATTTAGGCTCCATGCAGGCAGGCTCTGAGGGTCAGTGATGGGGCTCTGAAGGTGAAGCCTAAGTTGCCAGAGAACCCAGGAGGTTGGAGCTCAGCCAGTGCCACACAGGTTCCAGATGCCAGACATGGAGGTGGCTACAGTTAGTGTTTTTGTTTCAGTCTTGTTTGGCCTGGTGGCTTTTTGTTTGTTTGTTTGTTTGTTTACTACATTCTAGCCCTCACCTTTAGAACCAGATCTTTTCTTGGTACCATTACATATTACAAGCCATAACTTGTTTCTCAGTTTTATAGGGCCTCAGAGTGAAGAGCCTGCTCAGAGATATTTGAGAAGTCTGAACAGTGTTATGGCTGTTATTATCATGAGCATTTTGAGGCTGAAATAAATGTCCTTTATATCATGAGACGGTCATGAGGCTATGGGAACCAAGAACTGACTCTCTTATTTTGAGTGTGAGATGCCTATGGTCTCATGAGTTTGTTTTCCTGTCCCTTAGCTGCTGGTACCACTTCAGATGTTGCAGAACCACTGAGATGTGGGCCTCAGCTGGCAGAAGTGGAGCCCATGGGTAATGAGGAAGATTATACCACTTCTGGTTCTGGCTCAAGCTCTTCACTTCTTGATTTTTTAATGTAAACAAACTACACACAAGCTCCTGCCCCCAGGGACCAAGACTCTCTACTTGCTATGCCTTCACCACCATGGTAAACTGATATTCTCTGAATCTGTGGGCCAGCATGTGAATAAATCCTTCCTTTTCTATGCTGCTTCTGTCGCATGTTCTGTGACAGAAAAGAAAAATAACCAGTAATCTACCTTAAGGTTGCCAAGAATAAAGAAAGACGAGGAGTCATGAAATATTATATTCTTGTGAGTAGAAATTAATTAGGATGACTTTTCTGGGAGACAATTTCATAATGTGTAAAAATATATAAAATGTTCTGACTCTCATAAAGCTATTAAACTTTGTTATTTTTACTTAGCAAGTAATCGTTATTGTGCCTATGAATATTTCATTAATTTTTACTGTAACATATTTTATAATACTTAAACAGGAAATACTATAAATGTTTACCAATAGTTGATTCAATTAAATGAATAGACATACATGAATTTCCATTATCTATATAGTCATTTAAAATGTGATAAGGTTTTATTGACCAAGATCTTATTAAAGGGACATATTAAGTCATGTTATAAAATACAAACAGTGTGATTCAATCTAAACACTTAAAACACACACATAGAAAAATTCAGAAAGGATGTCACCAAAATTGTTAATAATAATTATCTTCAGGCACAGAGGTTGACTTTTAATTTGTTCATTTTGCTTATCTATGCCTTTCTAATTTTTTCTACAGTAAACATGCTGTTTGAGTAATAAAAAAAGGTTATAAAGATAGTGTATTTCCTTTATGTGCTTAGTTAAAAATGAAGTACTCTCGGAGGTTGGGCAGCAGTAGGGAGCCTTCCACTGCCTTAAGTTCCTGGTCCATGAAGAACATAAAACAAACAGTTTTCCTTGATGTCAACTGCTTGGGAGATAGCCAAATGCTAAATGGGTGAGGCACTGGAAGCCACCAATCCCCAGGTCTCACCTCAGGCAGCAAAGGGTTCTCTGAGGAAAGAGTCTCCTGGGTCTCATGGTTAGGAAAATGGCTCTCATGAGAGATCTGTATGGATGTTGGGCTGCCATTTAATCAATGGCCTTTGCTTCCAGAGTGGCAGGATCAGGTGAAAAGCTAGGATGATAAAATATTTGGCCTGTACCACCAGGAAGCCATGAAGTAGCTGCCACAGTAACATAGTATTTTTTTTTCTGAATTCAAAATGTGTAAGGCAGTTCCTGACACATGACCTGACTGTCCACTGCTCAGTGGTGAGTTCATCACTTGACTCACTGCTGTGGATTAACAGCTGCATCAGGAACAGAACCTCACTGCTTTAGGAAAACCGTATGCTAAGGTGCTGAATGTTAGGTCTCATCCCCTCAACACACACAAATTAAAGAGAATGCCACTGACTACATCCCGAAATGACAGTCTGGGCTCAGCTCCGGCTGAATGCTAACAGGGTAAACCGAAGGATTGTTGTTATAGATCAAAGACTGCTTTGATCAGTAGTCCTCAGAAACCTGGAAAATGGGTCTCTGTCTGCTAGAAAGAGCCGCTCCTTCATCTCTCTTTGCCATATACCTGTGGTGCATATCAAAGCCACGGTGCTCTTTTAGCTCATGACCCACCCACCCCCACACCACCAAAACTCAGGCTATTCCAGAGTCTACTCCCTCCCTTCCATAGCTACACTCTTCTCTTTCAAACCAGCAAGGCTCTCCCCACACCACCACACACACTCCGCTTCTCAGCTCCCAAGAGACAGTCATGACCATTCCCAGTCTGCTGTGCTCTCTCTGCCCTGGAGAAGTAGATACGGCAGCTTTGGACTCCCTGAGATGCCTCTGGCTATTCTCTCCACCCCCTGAGAGATTGCCATATAGCAGTTCCATATTTGTCACCCATAGACAGTCCAGTTTAGGGGTGTCACTGCACACTTGTTTGCACAGGGGAAGAAACTAGGATGTGAAATCAGGAAAGAGCACAAGGCATATCCCGCCGGCCGCCTGAGCTGATCTGTCTGTGGGATCACCATGTTGTCAATCTTCTCATCCCTGCCGTTCACACTTGCAGTGGACATGCGCCCCTTCCAGACGCTTCTCTGACACCTTCTTTTACTAAAAAGATGACCTTTACCAGGTTTCCTGGCACGGTCTTTGTAAGTTTTATACATAGAAAGAGTTGGGATTGATTTGTCCACTATCTAAGGAAGATTTTCCCAGCAGTTTTATCACTAACCTGTGATTGCTTTGAAATATGTTCATTTGCCAAGGGAACCACAGAGGATCCCTGGAAGAGAGTTTTTATTTCTCCACTATGGCTATCAAACAAATTCCATGACAGAAACATCCTGAGAATGGAGCATTTTAGACTAACTTTTCTAATTCCGTATTCTACAGGAAGGAAACAAGTCAATAACATGTCAATAACATGTTTCTACTTGTGAGTGAGTGTCTGATTGACATTCTAGTGGTCAATTTCCAAACACAAAAATGAGAGGTAGACTAACTTCCCAACATGGCCTACCTATGATCTGGTCTCTAAAGTCCAACATGGCAGCCTAAGTGACAGCCATCATGGAAAGCTTTGAATAAAACCCACATCAATCATTAATCAGGAAGAAGCCTGACAGCCTTGCCTATTTTCCAGTCTTATAGAGGGGTTTTCTCACCTGAGAATTCTTCTTCCCAAAAGTCAACACATCTCCCAGAGGCATGCTCAGTGGTGTCTCCCAGGTGATTCCAGACCTCATCAGGCTGACAGTTGTCATCACCATCACGTGCATCAGATTGACAGCTGTGATCAGCCATCGTGCACATCAGGCTGACAGTTGTGATCATCATCACTTTCATCAGGCTGACAGTTGTGATCACCATCACGTGCATCAGGCTGACAGTTGTCATCACCATCACGTGCATCAGGCTGACAGTTGTCATCACCATCACGTTCATCAGATTGACAGCTGTGATCAGCCATCAAGTGCATCAGGCTGACAGTTGTGATCACCATCACGTGCATCAGGCTGACAGCTGTCATCACCATCACGTTCATCAGATTGACAGCTGTGATCAGCCATCACGTTCATCAGGCTGACAGTTTTTGTCACCCATCACATGTGAAGGCTTTTCCTTTGTTGGAGAAGGTCTTCACTTTGCACACATTGCTGAAGGATACTTCTCATTTTCTTTAATATTTCATTTGTTTTTAGTTTTTAAAAGTTAATCTTCTTACTTTTTAGATCACTCCACGTATGTATACAATGTGTTTTCAGCTAGTCACCCTCTACTGTCCTCTCTGGTGGTGTTACAGCTCTGGAGAGAAAGGTATCCTAACTTGTTGAGAAGTCAGGCTATCCTTGGAGTTGTGAAGGGACAGCCTTGAAGGGAAAGCTATCGTGACTCATTCGGAAGTCAAGGCAATACCTGAAGCTGGGGTGCAGTGGGGGATGGCATCCCTGCAGGATGTAGCAATCCTGCTCCTTTCCAAGAAAGAGCTGGCACAGCTGAACTCTGCTCAGTTGTCCTAAGGGAGCGTCCCAGCATGGCTATCCATTTCTTCTGCTCTGCTGAGCTCCAGGCCAAGATGTTACTTCTGTTTCACTCTGCTAGAGGGGACCCCAGCAGAAATGTAGCAATCTGCTCCAGCTCTGCTGAAAAGCTAGTTTTTCTGCTCCGCTCCTAAGGGACTTTCCAAGCAGATGTAAATGTTTCTTTTTTTTTCTACTCAGTCCCCCTAAGGGAATGTCTCAACAAAGGTTCTTCTGCTCCACATCAGCAAAAGATCTTCACCAAAAACTCTGTTAAGAAATAGATTTATCTGGGAAGGAGTTCAGGAGAGAGGCTGCCTCTGCCAGGGTGGTGAAGGGAAGCCCACAACTAAACAGGCAGAGGGACTTATGGAGGGCTTCTTAGTGGCAGAGTTTTCCCAAGGAGAAGATTTTTCTGCTCAGGGATTGGTTAGTTTTCCTGCTCAGGGACTGGCTAGGTTAGTTGGTCAGGGGCAGAGTTGGCACTACTTTCAGAGCCAAAGTGTGTTTCTTTGACTCTAGTTTCAGAGTCAGGGTGTGTTTCTTGGCGAAAGTGTTTCTTTCACTGGCTTGGGTTTCAGATCGATGATGTCTTTCTTTCACTAGCCCTGGTTTCAGGGACAGGGTGTGTTTCCTTCACTAGCTCTGTTTTCAGGGCCAGGATGGGTTTCTTTCACTACCTCTGTTTTCAGGGTCAAGGTGGGTTTCTTTGTCTGGGCATTTTACCCTACATCTGTTCCTCTTCTATTCCATCAATCCCTTCCTCATCCCAACTAGACCTTCTTCTACTTTTGTGGCAGGTGTAACTCAGTGAGCAGAATTGGAGTTGCTTATATGAGCACTTCAGGCAAAATCTATCAGATCATGAACAACTTATCAATGTCTATACCACTGATGAAAACGCTTCTCCGTTCCCAAGCATTAACTATGTAGGTCCTCCTTCCCAATGAGTCCCCGAATGCTACAGAATAATGACAAGTCAAATTTTGAGCAGGTCTTGGGCAGGTAATCACAGCTGCTGTGAGTTCTTGTGCGCAATATCCACATTTGTAGCCTATCCAGAAGACAGCAGGAGGAAGCAATTACTTTCTGGTTGGGTTTGAGACCCACTCCTCAAGGAGGGAATTCATGACTATTACTGTAAACTTGATGAAAAGCTTGTGGGTAGGGAGGTCATAGCCCCTAGCTGGAAACCACTGATGCTGTTTTGTTAAATAGACATGCTGTGCCCATAAAACTGCTTTCTAAAAATTTGTTGTTGTGCCCATAAATTACTGCTGCTCTCAGCCATGAGCAGAGATGCTCTTTGTGTTGTGGGCCCTGGTTACTGAGGAGACTTACAGCAGCTAAGTGCTGAGAGGAACTGTTGAGTGCTCAGCCCTCTTGAGAGTTGATCACGTATCTCTGGCTCCTTGTATTTCGTATAACTTTAAACTAGAGTCTGAACACATTGAATTGTATGTTCTGAGGATCCCGATTTCTGCCGCATTCCTTGAGAGGATGTAGAGGATATTAGTTCTAGAGTTAAATGATCTCATCTTGAGTCTCCCAGTCTGTGAATGGTCCCTTTAGCATCTGAAAGTCTTTACTTTGCTACTGTGCTCTGTCCTGCCTAACTGTTACTCACAGGTCATTGTGGAATATGACGGTGCTTTAAATCGTCCTTTCTGAGTTCTCAGATCCTTGTCATTTGATTGTGGCTCATTTCTCAAACAGATGGCTATGGCCCTCATTTTTTCTACGTGTATATAGCTCAGAAGTGAGCTTGGAACGTCCGCATGCCCTGAAAAACACCTCAATCCACAGAGACCACTTTCCCATCCCTTTAGCCAAAAAGAGATTGGGTTTCTCTCAGTGTCTTCACTGCTTGAGCCACCACAGACAACGTTCTCTGATGGACTTGTCCAGCACTGGGAACTGCAGGCCTCTTTTTCCTGATTCCTGTGAGGACAGTTTTACATCAGCTTGCCATAAGCTGGAGTCATATGAAAGGAGGGAACCTCAACTAAGGAAACACCTCTAGTAAGATCTGTCTGCAGGCAAGCCTGTAGGGCATTTTCTTAATTAGCGATTGATGGGGGAGCCCATTGTGAGTGTTACCATCTCCGCACTGGTGCTCCTGGGTTCTATGAGAAAGCAGGCTAAGCAAGCCAAGGGGAGCAAGCCAGTAAGCAGCACCCCCTCCATGGCCTCTGATTCAGCTCGTGCCTCCAGGTTTCTGCCCTGTTTGAGTTCCTGCCCTGACTTCCTTCAGGGATGGACTATGATATGGAAGTACAAGTTCAATCAACCCTTTCCTCCCCAGGTTGCTTTTGTGCTTCATCACAGTAACCCTAAGACAGCTCCCCTGGTCAGAAAAGAAGGGTCTTTCTCAGGGTTAATGGCCCTCACTCCCAGAAGCAGATCAGCCAGGGTTCATGAACTGATCAAAGCCAAGAGGAAAGTGAACGGGGCAGAAGAGAACTCATGTTGTGCAAACCACTCTTTCAACCTTACCTTTCCTCCATAAACTTACTGCTTTTCTGTCAGTTCTAGTGAGTGTCTATAATAATTAAATAGATTTATACCTCTGTGTGTGCATGTGTGTGTATGTGTGTGTGTGTGGAATGTGTACACTAATTTTGGTAATGAAAGAGACCAGTAAACAGGAGTGGGAACAAAAGAGGCAGAGGGCAGGGGGAGACAAATATTCATGCAACCTGAGTGTATGAAAAAATTTAACATTTAAGTCATCCATTGTATTAGGGCAGGGAATGTAGCTCAGTGGTAGAGTACTTGCCTAACATACTTGACCCTGTGTCCACTTGCTTCATTACAAACAATAAAATAAAACAAAAAGAAATCCATCATTTGCACAGGTACTAAAAATCAATTTAAAATTAATCAGCAAGTTATGAAAAACACTTTTGCCTTATAGCCCACAGCGCTGAGGAAACATTTCCCAGAATATTACCATCTACCCCTGACGTGGAGCACCGCATCGCCCACAACATTCTTGATGTCAGTATTCTCCCTCATACATTACTTCTGAAGGAAACAGCTCACCTCCTGAAGGAAATACGGTATCTGACCCAGAAATCCAGCACCCGACCTGGAAATCGGGTATCCCACCACAGAATAATGCTCCAAGCATGAGAATCAAAACTGAGATGATAGCCGAGAGCATAGAACCACGTGCAATTCTTCCTGTTTTGTCGCTGTTTAAGACAGGGTCTGCGGTAGCTCAGGCTAGCCTCAAACTCACCAAGGAACTGGAGAACCTTGAACCTTGAACGCCAGACCCTGCTGCTTCTCCCTCTCGAGTCTCAGACTATGGACATGTGTCACCACATCTGGTTTGTGCAGCACCAGGGCTTGGGCTCAGGGCTTCCCGCACTCCAGGCAAGCACAGCGATGATTGCAACATTCAAATGTCTAAGAGAAACCATAAGTCCTGATTTCCGGGGTATGCTGTGAGGACTAGAGTTTAAAATGCTGTGTTGTACTGGGGATTTTTATAAAATCGTATCCTCTAGCTGCTCTTACCACACATACAAAAGGGTAAATGTCTAAGATGACAGGCGGGTCAATATCTGTCAGTATAAAAACTTCATTGTGTGTACTCCACAGTGTGATGTCCTCATGCCTGATGTACACAATAAAACTGGCAAGAATGTAAAATTTTGGGCTAACGTAACTTTTCCCTCTCTTGGACTCGACAGTAGTGTCACCTCTTGGTGGATCACGAGCTTCTGTAACAGCACGCAAGACTTGGTCACTCACAACAGGTTTTCAGACAGCTGAAGGCTGACTGGTCTGGCATGGGGGACCAGCATCTGCTGAGGGATGTCTGGCTGTGTCCTCCAACCTAGGAGGTGGTGACAGGGATGGAGAGAGGAGGGAGGAAAGAAAGGAAGGAGGAAGCAAAGGTAGAAAGTGGGGGAGGGAGCGATGCCAACCCCTTCCCAGTAAGACACAATCAAATCACGGCAAGCTGAGACATTTCAAATAGGATTTAAAAAAAATAAAACTACTTCAGCTGCACCACTACACAGTGCCAAACGCTGTCTATGTCTACATCAAACCAAAGATGTATCCTAGAGTAGAAATGAAAGGTGATGATGGCCTCCTTCACCGGTGTTTGGGGGTCCTGCAAACAGCTGCGAGGTGCTAGCAGAAAACACGAGACACTGAACTGGAGAACCCTTAAAGCTGTTTTGGAGATGGACAAGATTTACTTAACAGACAACATGCAGAATCCCTGATTACTGGGCAGCTTTGTTGGTAAGAATTCATCCTACTGAAGGCCCCACACATATATTTATTTCTATTGATGGTTATAATAATGTACTTTGTTATAGAGAAAATATCAAAAGAACCTAAATAGCCCAAAACAGGGAAATAGCTAAACAAATTATGGCATATCCTTTGGAAAATTTAGTACTGCCATATAAAAAGATAAAGATCCTTATAAAATAGCTTAAGTATACTAGCAGATAAAAGAAAATCAAGAATAAATTACTCTGTGTTACTCTTGTTTTATGTCAGATATGTGCACAGCAATGCCCTCTTGCAACACAGAAATATATGTATAAATGTACACAGCAAACGCTTTCCTACTTTAAAAGTTTTATTGCAACATAATTCACATCCCATTCAGTCCACACATTGAGCGTGCATGATTCATGGCTTCTATTATACCCAGTCATGCAACCATCACCATCATCAACTTGAGAACACTTCATCTACAGAAAATGAAAGCTCAGACCTGTTGGCAGTCACTTCCCTCCTTCTCAACTCCTCCCCACAGCCGGGGGCAGCTTCTAATCTGCTTTCCATCCTGTAGATGTACCGGCTCTGGACATTTCAGAAAAATTATTCTTTTTGTTTCTTACATCTATGCAAGTCTTTGCAGCATATTGATGAAGGCCTTGCCTAACCTCAGGTCACAAATATTTTCTCATATCTTCTTCTAACTGTGTGATCATTTTTTACTGTTCTACTCAGACCTAGAATCTATTTGATGTGTGTGTGTACCATATATACCTTATATGTATATATGTATGTATGTGTGTATATACATATAAGTATATACATATGCAAGCAAGATACATATACATATATATGTGAGCAAGATGTGTTTGTGTGCGCATGCATGTGAGCAAGGAGCCCGACTTCAGTGCTGCGGAAGAGTTCTCCCTCTCCCAGCAACCAATCATTGGATTGATTATTCTATCCCCACTGCAGATCCATCATCCACAGGGATGAAGATCACACTAAATGCTTCAGGATCAGTAAGGTCACTTCCAAAGAGTCTAAGCTCCAGGTGGGTACAGGACACTCAGGGAAAGTTGTCTTTATCTGTCACTCATTCGAGTCAGTGAAAGGTTGACAGCGAGCACACATGACTCTCAACTTCACTACCGCTTTTTTTTATTTTCACGTGTTTGGGTTTGTGACTACACGCAAATGTGCGCCTGTACAACACATGTCCAAATGCATTAAAGAAGGTAAATGGTGCGTGTACACATCTTCATGTGTGTGGTGTACATGACTCTCTAACTACTGAGCCAAGACAACCCCAAAATATCATTCTTTAAGAACAGGATGCTTGGTGCACATATGTGGTTAAGTGAAATTGCTTTCCCAAATTAGCACTCTGCCATGCAGAAACACCCAATGAGGGCATTCCCCATGTAGATGTAAAGTATTTTTAATTTGGGCTCCCACATTTGAATCAGAACATAATGTGTACAGCCACAAAGAAACCTTTATGTGTTTGCCCATTAAGTAAAATACTGCTATTGAAGATGTTGGAGGGGTGTGAAGGTCTGATGGCAGGGAAAGGATGTGCTGAGTACTAGGGGATGCTGTGCTCTTGTTCTCTTGGTTGTCCCACCTTACTTCTGATTATAAAACTTGGGTTTCTGGCTTATGCTTAAGAACTGCTTGATGTCTTGCCTCATCTAATGGGAATGGATGGCCCAGATGATCCAACATTTCAGAGCACCTCTGCTGCAATTTCCTCTGAGTTCTACATCCAGAACAGCTTCAAAACTGTTGGTTGAGATGATCCAGCCTCACAGAATATTCCAGTAAGGACTTTGCCATAGTCTTTGGGTCCCCATAAGACTATCAGCACCCCCAATCAGCAGGAAGTATCCTAGATAACTATACCTGCATTCCCCAAAAGAGATTATGGATGTTTGTCTTTGTTTAGAATGTTGGTTACAAGTGGCTATGGATAATGATCAAGAAAAAAGCTAAACAAAGGAAACTGGATTCAGAGTTCTTGTTTTGAAATTTAAAAAGGAGAAATGCTGTGGGATAATGCTCTCATACACTAAAAAGATTTGTCACTCATACTGGTTTAATAAAACACTGATTGGTCAGTAGCCAGGCAAGAAGTATGGGCGGGGTGACCAGACTAAGAGAATTCTGGGAAGAGGAAAGGCAGAGAGTCTTTCACCAGCCAGACGCAGAGGATACAAGATGAGAATGCCTCACTGATAAAAGGTTCCAAGTTACATGGCTAAACATAGACAAGAATTATAGGTTAATTTAAGTCATAAGAGCTAATTAGTGATAAGCCTGGGCTGATAGGCCAAATAGTTTATAATTCATATAAACCTCTGTGTGTTTCTTTGAGATTGAACAGCTGAGGGACTGGGTAGAACAGAAACTTCTCTCTATACCATATCATTACATTTGATGAATTGATGATGATTTAATTTGTCTGATGGCTTCCTAAGTAGATCCAGTGGGATCAAATTCCTTGACAACAGCCCAGAACAGTCATTTTTTAACACCCAAAAGAGATGGTGCCTTTCTTCTACTCATGGTCACCAGAAGCATCTAGATGATGATGGTTGTTCATGGTTTGCCCATTGCCTTTGCTCCAGCTTTTGGCTAATGATTCTGTAACCACTGTCAGCCCCTGGGTAGACACTAATCTAATAAAGACATAAGTGGGCCAGTGTCATACCGAAATGGTGAAGTACCTGAGATAAGTCACTGATAAGGAGGGAAGGCATATGTTAGCTTACAGTTCTGAATGCTTCCATCTGTAGTTGGCCTGTGACAAGGCAGCACATCACAGAGGAAGCATTGGCAGAGAAGGACAACCTTACCTGACCCCACCTTCTAACACTTCATTGCCTTCCAGTACCCCATGTGTTCTGGACTGGGTATTCAACACATGAGCCCTTGGAGGACATTCAAGATAGAAACTATAGCAATAAATAATTAAGCAAGTTATTATCAAGATGGGTGAGGGCTTTGCCAAGAGGGAAGAGTCCTACAAAAACCTTGATGTGAGTCTCCAAGAAGTGGCACCTTAGATGAGAGAGTTCAGAGGGTGAAGACAGGAGAAAGTTTATCACGGTGGCAGGGTAATGCACATTCTTGTCAAGAACCTACATTAAGGGGGTACATACAGGAGGAAGAAAAGACTAGCGTGGCTAGAACACAGAGAAGGGGCACGTTGTTAGGAAATGAAGTCCCACGAGGGAGCAAGGGACACACAATACCCAGCCTTGAAAGAGCAAGGGCCAGCTCAGCTACTTACCACCCATCTCACAGAGGCCACACTGCTTAGCCTCCAGGGAGTCCAGCTTCCTTAGCGATAAACACGGTAATGTAAACCCGAGTCACTGATCTTAGGAAGCCTATGGGAAATATCATTTACATATGCATGAGTTTTCATCATAGCTGCTCCATAATTAAATAACATAATTAGTAGAAGCTGTTCCTGACTAGCTGTTCTCTCCACATCTCTTTTCTAGGCAGTTGTACTTTCTGTCCAAATTAGCAGTAACTGTCAACTTGACACAGTCTAGAGTCACCTGGGAAAAGAGGCTCAATTGAGTAGTTGTCTTTATCAGGTTGCTATGGCTGCTGTGTCTGTGAAGGACCATCTGGAGTATTAATTGATGGTGGGCCTATCCCACCATGGGTAGCTCCATTCCCTGGTCAGGTCATCCTGGGTTGTAGAAGGAAGCTAATGAAGCATAAGCTTGAGCAAGCCAGCAAGCAGCTTCCTTCCATGGTTCCTGCTTGATTTTCTGCCCTGACGTCCCTCGGTGATGGACCGTGACCTGGAAGTACAGGCCAGATAAGCCCTCTTTACTTCCATCACTTAGTTGTTACTTTCCTAGACTCAGTCCTCTGATCACTGAGGTCCCTCTACAATGGTTTCTCACATGCACATATTGCCTAGAAAACAGTAGCCCTTTCTTATCCTGTATGGAAGGAATGGGAAAGGGGCATTCCTCCAGAGCACAGACACATTTGGACTCCATAGCAAACATTCCAGCAACTGACTAGTAATGCCTGCTACGTGCACTGATTCAATACTAAATATTATAGTAATTGACTAGTAATGTCTGCTGTGCACACCATTTGTGTAACCAGTGTGTGTTTTGCTCTGCCTGGAGTGTAAGAGCATCTTTGATCTACCTCTTCAGGTTTTTCCACTATACTCTCCAGCTACCCTGTCAACCTTCCCAATTTCTTTTTTAAAAAAATCATATGTGTTTGTCGTGTAGCAGCTTCCTCCTAGTCTGAGACATCTCTGCAGGAAAGCCCCTTCAGACAGAAAGTGGGCAATATGGAATCACTCAGGAACTCCCTGAAACTGGCCAGATTTGCACGTCTCCCCAAGACCAAACAGGGCAGACTGCTAAGCTGCCCAAACACTCAGACAAGACAAGCTGCAAAGAAGACTCTGAGACCAGACCAGCCTCCTGAAAGGAGCAGAGACCAGCCAAGCTGCCTACAGGGGTCCAACCCCCTGGAAAGGACTCCATCCAACCTAGTGAGCAGCCTGCACTGTGCTGTGTGCTCCAGGTTTCCAGTTCATGTGTGCTGTCACCCATGCTGGGCTGGGCCTTGGTGATCCAGTTTTGCTCATGTAAGTAACCCTTCACTCATATTCCTACCAGTAACCTAAATAAGACTCGTTGGTTCACCAAGTTGGACACTGGTGGTCGTCTATTGTGGATCCCTATTTGGGGTGAGCAGATGTGTGTGTTCTATGTTCATCTCCCCAGGAAACATCTGTCACAGGACAAAGTTCCTGTGAGTGTGTGCATAAGAGTGCAGTTCCCATGGGCCAGAAGAGGGGGTCAGATTCTCTGGTGTTAGAGTTCTACGTGGTTGTGAGCTATCCAAAATAGTGCTGGAAACTGAACTCAGGTCCTCTGCAAGAGCAGCCAGTGCTCTTAACCTTTCCAAACACCTAAGTCCCCTAATCTCTAACTTAACAACTGAGTGTCATCAGTCCTCACACAGGCTCTTCATTCTCTTCATCCAATGCCGCCTCAGCTAATGCCAAATTGCTCATTCTGCACACGGGCACACTCAGAGCATGGCTACAATTCACTGCCCTCTGGAGCTGTTGCTGTTGTGGGCCGAAGTCTCGTTCCCTAGCACAGTTTCTGGGACATGATTGACACTTATTCTGCTTCTTGTTGCTATAATAGAACACCCAAGGCTGAGACATTTATAAAGGGGTGGAGTTTATTATTCTTCCCTTTCTGATGGCCGGAGAGAGGGGCGCTGGCATTGGCTCAGTTTCTGGTGTGACCCTCAGAGCAGAAAAGCAGAATGAGAGAGCAGGCACACATGGGTAGGAAGCAAATGAGAGAGAAGGCTTGCCCCGGCACAGCCTGCTCCTAAGTGTAATCCAGTCCTGCAAGATCTAACTCTCCTATGAGACCCGACCCAATATGGAGAAAAGTTAACCCACCTCTGAACAAAGACCACACACACACACACACACACACACACAAGCACACAAGCACACACGCACACGCACAAGCACAAATGTACACAAACACACATGCACATGTATGCATGCACACACATACACACATATACATACATGCAAACACATGAATGTATATGCACACATGCACAAATACTTACATGTACACATATATGCATACACAGACACAGACCTCAACAATACTTTTTTTAATTTTTAAATGTCTTTTAAAAGACATCAATCTAGTGGTAAGAGCAGGGACAGCCTTTGACCTGCCTAGGACCCCGCTCCCAACAATCCCACATCAAGGATCAGATTTCATCCTGGCCTCCATAGGAACAAACCATATTCCAATGTCAGTGGTCAGTATGTGTTGAAATAAAAGATAAGTGAATTAACAATATACTACCAGACCAGAACTTCTCTGCCAAAGGATAAATAAAATTAAAAGGAAGCATATATCTGTGTGTGGCTGCTAACTTTAGGTGTAACGTTCCCAGGGCACAGAAAACCCGCTTATACAGACATATGATTCTGGGTGGATGTATAGGGTGCTTCTGGCTGGAGCTGGGGGTGAGGCAGGGCAGGGTAGGATGGACCTCATCCTGCCTGACTGCACAGGCTGGGACTGTTCTCATCATTGATCTTTTTCAGCCCACTAAGGCGCTTTTTGGGTCTCCAGACGCGTGACCTTCCACATGGAGATCACAGCATGGACCCTACTTCTCAGGCCTTCAGGCCCAGACAGGAGCTCCTCATTGGTCCTCCAGCCTGCCCGTCTCTGGTCTTCTTGGCTTCCTAATCCTTGAGATCCTGTCTTTCCAGCTCACTGGTAATTACATTTCCCTTGTGACCACAGCAATTCTCTCAGCAGGGATGACTGCTAGAAGATTCTGACATGAGGATTGGAGAGCAAAATTTTTGAGAGGGGCGTTCAGGGGGACGAGTGAGAGCATGGAAAAGGGCAGGGGGCAAAGCCCAGCTGGAACCTCAGAAGAGGCCTTAGTCCTCGCTTTTTCCTCAGGGAAGCCACAGCTTGGCTGGGAGAGGAGACACAAGGCCTGAGCTAGAGGCTGTCTGGGGTGTGGTGGAGGTGGGGCTTTTATGATTTTTTAAAATCTCTCAGAGCGGCCGTGAGCCCTGGCCCGTTCTGCTTGCAGCAGGGCGGGCTGGTGCAGGTGGCACAGTAAGTCCCTGAAGGTGCAGAGTCGCGGCTGCGGCTGCGGCGGAGGACGGGCGCGTGGGTGGGAGACATGTGGGCAGACACATTGTATGGAATAGAATTGGATATTTATTACTTAAAGGGGGAAGGAGAGAGAGGGAAGGAGAGAAGGGGGAAAGNCACTGGGAGTGGGCGTGGCTTGCCTCTTAAAGAGTCAAAAACCATAACAGGGCTGAGGGAACCTTGTATTGGGTATATTGTGCCTCTGAAGCTCAGTAGCAAAGGTCTCCAAAGCCAGTGTGTCTGGAAAAGGTCCCAGGTACAAGAAGTCAGAATTCTCACAGAGGACTGAAGTTGAGGATCAGGAGGCCGGGACACAAGCAGAAGAGACTGGAAGGAATTGGAGGACTCACCTGCTGTTTCTGCATCAATTACTGCTTCACTTATTTGCTTATGACAAATCCTCTACAAACCATCTCACAGAGCAGCAGGCGCTTCCACAGCATCATTTTAAGAGTCAATTCCAGACACCTTCTACTGCTCCCCACATATCAGCCGGGGTGGATGGTTTAGGGTGTAATCATCCTCTGGCCCTTGGTCCTTGACAGTGCCCACCAGACCAGCTCCCCACAAATCGATTGGGGTTGACAGTTTAGGACACAAGCATACTACCACTTTGCTTTGCACAGGCTTGCCCCAAATTGAGTTTACTGAAATGCCCTGAGGGAAAAAAAAAGGATAGCAGTCACTCACGTTAGTCAAGCCTCATGATAGATGGTTAACCAAGAGAAAAACAAAGGTAAAAATTCACAAAATGAGTCTTTAGGCCTAAAGAGAGAGTACCCATGGTTTAAACGAAGGAACATATTTGGTGGTACATACCTAGCTCCACGCCCTGAGGTCATGCAAACAGCTTTCCTACTTCAGGGCTGCATTTGGCTGTTCTGCTCTGCATCAGAAAGAGAAGGAAGGCCGCAAAGTGCTCCACTGGGACGTGATTCCACTGCCCTTCACAAGGCATGTAAACTGGAGAACAGGAGCATTTGAAGCAATTGAATTCCAACCACATCAATCAGGCCTTTCATTACAATTGGATGTGACGGCCTTACCTGTTGTCTACGGTGTCCACAGGCTGTATAATAGCAAGAACTGACTGTTTCACAGGAAATGGGCTTGACTGTGTAATCTTTGTAGGAAGTTTGTATTCCTCTGTATACTTAGGAAGTGCTCCAAGACAGAGGTCAGGATAAAAATATCTAGATTTATTATGACTATTAGCAATCAGACAAGTGTTATGAAGCCATTCATTCCACTTCTGATACTGACAGTTGCAGAAAGCAACTTCCCCATGCACAATGGAATGCAGAGTAAGTTGTTCATATCCATCTTCTCCATGTGCCCTGGCTCCCAATTTCAGGTGCATGGAGAGGGTTGTGCACAACAGCATGGGTGCTGGCTAGGACACAGGCTCTGGAACACAGGCAGGATGCAAAGCTCCTCCATCCTGAGAGTGGGAGACACAGGCAGACAGAATAGGCCACCCATCTAATGGCTGCCCCAGGCTATCAAAGGCAGGTGGCTTTGGTGTCTGGATTTTTTTTATTCTTTTCATATTTTTTCACTGAATCTCTGTTAATGAAGTTGGCTATTGTGTTTTTATCACAGTCCTGAGAAAAGGGACACAGACCGGCTGAGAAACAGTTTTTAAAGAGTATTATTCCTCGATTCTTTTGAAACCAAAATGGATGGACCATGTACTCTGAAATTAGTTTTTCTTTCCCATTCTTTAATTCTTACCTCTTCCTTGTGACCAAATGGATATTTTCTATGTCTTCATGTACCTTTGAGGAGAATGGAGAATGATAACCCTTCGTGAAAGTTGGCAGCTTACAGACTTTGCCTTACCTGGTTTGTTGAGCTTGTTAACGTTGGCAACAGTGTAAAGGGAGACCACTCATTCGTTTCCTGGCTGTTCAGACCCAAATAAGCATGTAGTTGTTCCACACTGGACACCATTATGTAAATGGAGGCTGCTCTTTCATTCCCTGATGCTCAGACCCGAAAGATCACACAGAAACTATACTAATTACAATGCTGCTTGGCCTATTAACTCAGGCTTCTTATTAACTGACTCTTGCATCTTAAATTAACCTATTTCCATTAATCTGTGAATCACCATGGGGCTGTGGCCTACTGGTAAGGTTCCAGTATCCTTCTCCTTTGGCAGTACATGTCCTCGGTCTTGTCCCCACCTACTCTCTCTATATCTCTTCCAACCTGGCTATATTCTGCCCTGCCATAGGTCAAATCACCTTCTTTATTAGTCAATGGTAATAAAACATATTCATAGCATACAGAGGGGAATCCCACAACACAACAGGGACAGAAAAGTCACTTAGGTCAGTCTCCATGTGTGGGCTTACAAAGACTGAAAGACAGTTCCTAGAAGTCCTGCTTGTATCAGTAATCTCAACAAAAATTACTGCACACAACACACTAATGCAGAAGTATGTTCTCCACAACATGGTGGAAATCACAACAATATAATGCACACACATTGATGAGGAGCTGGAAGATGGGAGACTGGAGGTTCTAAACATAAAGGATCATCAATAAGGAAACGGCAATGCTAACTAGTTGATTTGATTGGTGTATGAGACATGTGTTACAATATTATACTGTGCCCCAGAAAACTGTACTATGTATTAATTTTTAAAAGAATTTATGGCTAAAGAAAAGTCACCATCTCTCACGTGGTATTTAAAAGTGGAGGGAGCAACATGAGCCATGAGAATGTTCAGGGAGAACAGACTGTGAGGTGGGAAAACCAGACCATGTTTACACAGCACTCACCACCAAGGGTCCAAAAAAAACAGACCATGTGTACATGCCACTCACCACCAAGGGTCCAAGGGGACAGGCCTTGCAGATGACAGAGGAGGGGGAGTGCAAACCATTAACATCACACTGTTCTGAGAAAGGGACAACCCGGCATATACAAGTGTGGTTGGAGAAATAAGATATGAAGCTTGAAAGACAGACACTCCACTCCTTACCTTCTGCTTTCTCTAGAGGAGAAATCATTGCCTAGGCCAGTAGTTCCCAAACTTCCTAATGCTGTGCCCCTTTAACACAGTTCCTCATGTTAGGGTGACCCCAGCCATTAAGTTATTTTTGTTGCTACTTCATAACTGCCATTTTCCTACTGTTATGAATTGTAATGTAAATATCTGATATGCAGGATATCTGTTATGTGACCCCCAAAGGGGTCACAACCCACAGGTTGAGACCCACCTGCCTAAGACGATAGGAATAGAAAGGAGGGTGTCCTGAAAATACTGAGAACTAGCTGAGGCAGGATCCATCCACACCAAGGGTCCAAGATCTGTTCACACCGAGGGTCCAGTTGGAACTGAAGGCTGTGAATTTACAGTGGGACCAGCTTGTTCCATTGCGTGTTCTCCAGCAGCTTGGGGCTGACAGGCACCAGGTGACAGAAGATGGGACTTGGTGCTCAGCATTGCTCAGATTCTGACTTGGAAGTCTATCAACCAGAAGGGTTTCTCGTCACCCACAGAGGGACAGCAGTGCTCTAGTCCGAGTCCACTACCACAGATGCCCAGGGCAGGGTCCCCACCCTAGAACCCCGAGATCTCCCGGAGCCTGGAGAAATGCCTGAAGCTTAGAGTACCCTGAGCACAAAGCTAGCAACAAGGAAAGGAATAACAAGTCTGCAATGTTCTTTTTAAAAAGTAGCAGAGGGAACTCAGATTCTTTTACATTTGTTATGTAGTTTGAGAAAGATGCTTGTTTATTTTTACAGCTGTGTTTGGTCTCCGCCATATTACCTTCCCTGCTTCTTGCCAAATTATGCTTTTGCTCCTTTGCTAGAAAAGTTAGAGGAAGGGAGAGAGGGGCAAATAGAAGGGGGAAAGGAATAAGAGGGGAGGAGAAAGAACATGAAGTCAGTTCTGGGTTCAGGTCTCTATACGCACCCATTTGTTATGACAAGTCTGTGTTCCATTCTGCAGCCTGGGATGGATATCAGCTTTGCTTCAGGGGAATACTGAGAATCACAGATGCTTTGGTGGGAAGATGATGTATTACAAACCTCAAGTCCGTGAGACTGAGTGAGGGAAAGTTACTGTTTATCAGTTACACCTCTGCAGGCTAGCATGCAGGGAGTTTGGATTGCTACCCTGCCTTCTTTCCCCTGAGACACACCTTAGATAAGAGCATCACAGCCCATCAGATCTTCAGGTACACAGCTATGAGTCAGCACTCTGAGACTGTAAACTAGAAATGTGGAGGTGGGGTGGATGCTCCCGACTGTAGATGGTTTCCTCTGGCATGCCTCCCTCCAGGAATTATTTTGGGTTCTAGTGATGAGCAAATCAAGGATGGCATTTTAAGAGATGCGGCATGCCCATTTTAAAAAGCTTTATAATTGCGAGAAGGATTTGGCAGCGGTAGCTGTGTTCCACTGTCCTCGTCTTAGAGTTGTAACTAGATCCAGTGACATTAGCAAACCCGAAGGCTGGCAGCTATTTTCTTCCACACCTTCAACTGGAGTCTATCTATACACAGCTGTGCAGCAATCACGTGTTTCTGCGGCAACGTGGTGGTACTTCTCAGTGTGGAGTTAGAAGGTGGCACGTAGGAAATTTCTTGGATTTCTTTTTTTTTTCTTCAATTTTCTGCCTTATAGTTTCTAGTTCTTTTAGGTAGAATGCCTGGAATTCAGGTTAACGACTTTCACACAGGACTATTTTTCTGGTTGTAGAAGTGATATTTTTACCCATTCGAGAGGGCTTTTTTTTAACAATTAAATTTATAAAATAAAACAAATAATCAAATTTAAAAACAAAAGTGAAAAATCTTGTGTTTTCAAGTCATCCTCCTAGTGCCAATATCAGCTTCATACAGAGATGCTAGGCAAGCAAAGGCTCTACACAAGCCATGGCTCTGGACGTGGGTGGGAGCTGCTTCACAGCTTGCCCTCCTTGCTGCTCACTGCTAAGAGGAAGCGCTTGGGCAAAGCAACACTGTGGCTCTAGGCTTCCACTCTGCATTGTAAAGCAGACTAACAGTCCTCTCTGGGGAGATGGCTGCCATCTGAGGGCTCGGCACTATGCCAGGCACCAGCCAACGTTGAGGAAATACCCGGTCTTAGAGGCGTAGGAGCAGGTGAGGAGTCTCCATGCATCCTTAATAACCAACTTCTGTTTTCCTGACTTCTCCAAGGATCTCAGTTCTTAGGAAGCAATAAGGATATGCCTGCTCTCCCTACTCAGCAGCTTAAAGCTGATAGGCTTTAGACATTCAGCCATCTCTAGATTTGAATAATCCCTAAATTGTTTTCTAATCGTTTATTAAAAGAGCCAAATGAAATTAGCATTGATGAGACCAAGCCTGCTCTCCTATGCACCGGTTGAGTTATTTCAGCTCCATCCAATCTGCTGTCACTGGGGACTGAGCCCACCTCCCAGCACACATGTCCCATAGCAATATTTTCATTTGCACAAATGTATTTCAGTTTCCAGTACAATCTTAGTGGAGATATCACACATCCTCTGGGAAGAGAATAGGGTGGCTGTCATCCAACAAAGGCACACGAAATACAACTAGACAAACCAGAGTGGCACGGAACCTCCAGTTGGTGGGGTGTGGAGCCAAGAACCAGGCTCTGGCTTCTAAACACAGCCTCCTAGCTTCTCCCTCCCTGTCTGCTCTTACACTTTAATCTTCTTCATTTTTTTTGTTTTGTTTTGTTTTGTTTTTTTCTGTTTTTCAAGATAGGGTTTCTCTGTAGCTTTGGAGCCTGTCCTGGAACTTACTCTTGTAGACCAGGCTGGCCTTGAACTCACAGAGATCCACCTGCCTCTGCCTCCCAAATGCTGGGATTAAAGGTGTGTGCCACCACTGCCTGGCTTGCACTTTAATCTTAAATAAGACACTTAGCCAATGGTTCTTAGATTTGGGGTAATACAAAATGTCCCAGGGGATCTACAACAGAGCAAGTATATGCCCCACCTCTAGAGATCCAGGAGCGAGTTCTGGGGCAAAGCATGGACATATGAAGGCCCAGAGCCTGGTAATTCTGAGGAGGACTATAGAAGGGGCACTGGGCACATGCTTCCATCAAAGCCACTTTTCTCTTCTCTGTTCAGCTCTGTCTTGACCGGCAGAGAGAATAACTTTGAACCTTTCCTGTTTCTGTAACAAGCAGGCCTTCTAATGTCAGGTCCAGCCCATGATTAAAACCCATCTTACTTTTTGCTTCCCCTTCACTCTCCCAGAGGAAAATTGGTTCAGAGCCTGACTGATGTTTCTGTTTTGCTCCTGAATCCACAAGGAATGGGTATGGCAAGTGTAATCTTATTTTCCATGCTGTGTAAGTGGTTACTGCATTATATATGAATCCAATCTATCTACAGATAGTAGAATGTGATTAGAGTAACCCAGACTCAGGAACCATATGGTCAAACATGCACATCAAAGAGACTAGTGCTAAGCTGAAAAAGCAGCCAACTGGAATCACCCAGAGGCTCTAAGACGAGCTATATTCATCCACAATTTGATTCGTATCTTCTGAGCAGAATTGCAAATTGCATTTGACATTGTAGTTTTAATATAATAAACTATGTGGAATTGCCATAAAACCAGTGTGACATGGGAGCGAGCGCTGATGCACCCACGTGCCCACTCTTCCTTCCTCTCTGTTCCCTTTGAACCCAATAATCCTCCCTGTAGTTTTAGTAACACTTGTCATCTACCTAGTCCTCAAGTTTATATTGGAAGTCTGGATATAGCAGGAATGCCCTCTCCAAGATATTGGGGATACCCTTGACAGAAAATACATCCTTGGAAGTTTAAGTGACTTGGGGTTTTCTATTTGTAACTGCTTATTGATAATATATATTCAATCAACTTGGACCACACATTTACTGTGTGCTCTTCCTTATTTTATGTACTTGCCATCTAGTGGGGGAATAAAGCTAACCAACGCGTTAAACCCACGGAGCTAATGCTCGGTAAAGAGACACCAATAATGAGCAAACAAGCAAAACATAATGCTTCAAAGTTACATAAACTCTATAGGAAGAAGTGAAATATAAAAGGAAAAATAACCAGTTCTGGGACTTTTAATGTTTGTAGGATACCTTTGGTTAGAGAAAGAGTTAGACAAATATCTGGGCCAAGCAGTCCTGGGAGAGCAAAGGTGCAGAGACCTTGAAAGGCAGAAATGTTTGATATTTTTAAGAAGCAACAGCAGGATCCTGATGAAGGTCAGAAGATGCATATAGCCAGGAATTGGGGGGCATGTGTGTATATAGTCCCAGCAGTCAGGAAGATCTGATTCTGTGGATTACCTTTGTCCTTCATATTTTCTCCTTAAA
>LOJH01000157.1:32464-79966 GCA_001685095.1 Ellobius talpinus | reverse complement strand
CTGCAGGCATACACACAGGCAGAATATTGTATACATAATAAATATTTTAAAAAAGCATCAGATTGAAAACAAATATGTCCAGTTGCTGTAGGAGCTTATACCTCTGCTCTTTGGGTTAACTTCTACCCATACTCACACCTTAAAGCCCCTAGACCTTCATTTGTTATCAGAGGCAAACTGTTAAAACCAGAAAACCCTTGGTCACGTGTCTTTTTACTTATTTTGTATGTAGGGGGTGGGAATGCACGTGACATGGTGCACCCATGGGGGCCAGAGGATAACTTCCTGAGTCAATTCTCCCGGACTAACTAGCATGAGGGTTCTTGAGACGTCAGGTAATCCTAGGATTGGCAGTGAAGCCCCTGACCAGCTGACCATTTTAAGTTGAGTTCTAGAGTCAGATGTGGTGGCATACTCCTGTTATCCTAGTACTTGGCAGGCTGAGACAGGAGGATGTAGAGATCAAAGCCAGGCAGGGGTACATCTGGATGGAGATCCTGCCTCAAAATAATAAATAAATACAATAAACTAACTGGGTTTGGTGACTCCGAAGTCAGAGCCCTGTGGCAGATGTGTGGGCATGCGCCACATCCATGGTCTCCTGGAGTCTGAGTCTGCCCCCTCCACTCTGGTAGCCAGAGGTGCTTTCGTGCTGGCCAGGAGGCGGCAGGGGGGCGGTCGTCGGGTCCTGGCATTCAGGACCACACAGCATGGCAGCAAATCAAATGTTAGAACTTAAATAAGAAGGCAGGAATTCTGTGTCCAAATGGGATGGAAAAGCCTTTTTCTTCTCAGCTCCCCCACACAAGGGAGGCTAAGGGCAGCTCCCCAGAGCCTATTCTATTTTGGTTTGGTTCGATTTTCATACTGAAAGGTGAGTAGGATCAGGAGCCCTTCCCTGAGCATGCCAGGGCGGAGGGAGTGGTGACGTGGGTGCCGGTTGCCATCTGGCAGGGGCGGGCACACCTTGGGCATCTAGAAACCTGTGTCAGCTTGGCAGAGCCACCATGCAGCTGCCAGAAGTCAGGCCGGTAAGAATGGTCTTGCATGGGTCTTGCAGTTCTGACTGAGTACTGAGGGTAGAGGCCTTCGGCTCGTTAGACTGCCCGAATTTCTCCCAGTCTCGGTGAATGAGGTAAACCGTTCATTCCACCCAAAACAAACACACACTCACAGAGCACTGGACAGACACAATGGGGACAGAGCTCCCTCTGGTACTGTCACCACGCAGGGACAGTAGGCACAATGGTGGACATTGTGTATGTTGTGTGCCAGCGTGCCAAGCAGATCTAGGCATGAGCTCATTCAGTGTTTGCAGAAGCCTGGCATGCAGGGAACTTCTGCCGTCTTCATTGTGAGCAGGAGAAAGGAGGTGTGTTCACGGCTCAGGGACACAATAGAGAATGGGGTCTGTAGCACAGAAGAAGCCCTCGAGGGAGTCTGGCTTGGCTTTTACTGCCCCCAGAACTGACTCTGCCTGTGCTTTCCATTTGGACACTGACCTTGAACTTGATCTCCATTGTCTCTAAGCCCCTTTGCCAGCCTACTTTATTAATAATGATAATTCTTATTTTGAGCCAGGATCTATGTGGCACAGGCTTGCCTGAAATTCATGCCCTCTTGTCCTGGTCTCCCAGGTTCTGAGATTACCACACAGGTCTTCCTTCATGCCCTTCACGTCTTCCTCTCACTGATGCTCTCACAGAGAGGTCACAGATACCTTGAAAGCCAGATAAATGAAGAAACCCTCTTACCATCAATATATACACAATTGTACTGCTAAGGTCAAGGGATTTGGAGCCACTAACTTTAAATTTAGGGTAGAAAGCCTGGTTTTATGTGGGATGTTTCAAAGTTCAGGATGCCAGTCATGATTGCTTGATCATACATCAGCGTAGTATTAGAGGGAGAAAGCCTATATTTTGTGAAGTTTCAGCCATTGTTCATTGTGTATACCTATGTTCCAGGGCACATGTGTGAGTGTGTGTGTGTGCATTAATGTGTGGTACTGAGTACTGACTCCAGGGACCTTCACTTACTCCACCTCTGAGCTACATTCGGCCTATTTTATGGATCTTGGAAGCATTCCTATCTATCTATCTATCAATGTGCATGAGGCCCCAGCAAGCTATCCCTTTCCCTTGCTATGGTATGACAGAGCCTCTCGCCCAGCCTTGCCTCCTCTTCCAGGCTCAAAGCTGACTCACTGTCTCAGCAGAGGGCCTGTCTATCGGGACAGGCTACCAGCTCTATTCCTGAACAAGACTTACAGGTTTGGGCACCCAGTCCTGTTTCTCACATGTTCTGTGCCACTTTGAAACTCATCGCCAGATGATGGTGGCTTTGAAGTTACCATTTAGCCGGTGCCAGTTCAGGCTCATGGCTTTGATAGTCCTGTTTCTAATCCACATACCATAACCCAAGGGAAGCATGAAGAGGATTAACTTGCTTCCTCCAGTGAGAAAGAGGACTCAGAGATGAGCCACGTTCCATTCCCACTGTGTGGAGGAGTCACCTGGTTAGTTATAAGGTGGGAGGAGAACAGTATATGTGGTTTAGAGTTTTAGGACCAGCCTTTGAGATCCAACCAAGCCCACTACTAACCTTGGAAAACCGAACCTTAGAACCTTTTGTCTGGAAAGTGATGAAGACTTTGATGGTTTCAAAGCATCAGCTGAGCCAGTGCCTGCACACATGACCTCAAACCTCCACCAAGCAAGCAGGTGAGGGGTGCATAGTTACCAGCTCAATGACAGACTGAGGCCCACAGGACTACACCGCACTTTTTCCTTAACCCCGACTTCCCAACACAAATGTTTGACAACACACCACTGCAAACGGCTAAGAATGCTGCTCACTACCTGCCCTGGCACGGCACTTTTGAAAAATGATTCCTTACAAAATACAGGAGCAGTCTTCATAATATTTATTCCAGAAGAGACTTAATATATGAAGGTCCAAAGTAAAATCTAAAAGGCTTCATTTAATTTACCAAGGAAGTGTCCAGTTTTCTAGAATTGGCCAGTGGTGCCATTCTCAGTCCACTGCCGACCCTTGAAAGGAGCATATGGCCTTAGTAATGCAAGAGAGGGCAAGGTGTAGGCCACTTGACTGAAGATTTTTAACTTTAGTGGTGATTGTTTGTTTTTAATCCCAATAATTTTAGGAGCCTCGGTGGGCTTGTCTTAAAGCAAACTAGATGAGGTCAAATTACAGGATGCCAAGTCAAGTGATGAAGCCACAGGTCCCTCCTCAGATCTCTGGGCTTTGGAACTTCTTCCACCATTCAAAACACTTAGCCATGGCTAACAAACAAGGAGCTAGGGAAATCTGTGTCTGTGACAGCTATTGAAACAGTCCGTTTGCCTAACCTTCGAGTTCTGGTGGGTTTCAGTGATCCTTGAGAGCAGGGAGAGAGAGGCTTTTGGCACAGCATCATTAGTAAACCTAACCGCCTCACGTTGTTGAGCATTCTGATTTGCAGGGATGTGTCCAGGGTCATGTGGCTTTGCTATTGCCTGTGTGTTCTCATCCTTTACAACTCTGGCTGCACCAGGCTAGCCAGGAGAATTAATGGCTTAGTCAAAGTCCCAGACAATGTGTTTTTGACATTGCATTCTCCCATGCCCCCCCTCATGGCAACGGGGGCACAGGGGTGCAGGTGGGGTCGGTGGGTAGGCTTTGGCCATGGGAAAATTTGAGTTCCAAATGTGTAAGGAGAAAGCATCAAAGTTTTCTTCCCACTTGAAGTCCACATCATGCTTTCTCAGTCCCTCTGGTAAGCCACTGTTGGCTCATCTGGTCTGTTGTAAATCATGTTAGGAAATAATTAAAGCTAGGCATGGTGGAACACACCTGTAATCCCAGCACTCGGAGTCTGAGACAGGGGAATTGAGAGTCCAAGGCCAGCCTGGACCACTCAGTGAGATTCTGTCTCAAAAACCAAAACAACAAAACCTAAAAACAAGAGAGAAAATAAGAAAGGAGCATAAACATGAATGTAAGTTGTTCTTCCCCATGACTCAGGTTTTGGGGTCATGATCCTCAACAAAGAGTTTGATATATAATTAAAAATATGTTGCATTTTATATAGTATGCGTGTGTTGGCATGTGAGGGAGGATAACCTACCTTCTATCATCTGCGTCCTGGGGAGTGAACCCCAGTTGCCAGGCTTAGCAGCATCTTTCCCCACTGAACCATCTCAAGGGCCTTTGCAAGACTTAAACAGGAAAACCAGCACGTACACATCTCTTGTGGAAGGGTTTTGGTTGGAATGAAAAAGACTGTCTTCAGCTTTAGCTGTATCCCCCTCCTTTGGCTACATATCCTTCAGTCTACAGAGTCCTTTACTAAAAGTGGACTAAGGGCAGAGTCCAAGCCAACTGCCTTGTCCCTGAGCTAAGACAGTGTCCCTCTATTTGGTGGCTCGGAACACACTGTTCTATACAGACGAGGACACAGATTGTCTAAACCTTTAGATTTTGGAGAGTAGAGGGCAAAGAAAGACCACAAGGATGGTTTTACAGGACCTCTTGGGCTACTGTGAGCTGCTCTAGCTGCTCCTAAGAAAGATGAAGCCGGGGCAGAACATGTGCATGGCAAGAGGCAACAACTTCCCTCATTTTCCAGACCTCTCGCAGTAAGAGGGAAAGGGCTGTGGAGTTGCCCTAGAGGGCTCGAACCCTAGCAGAGAAAACTATAGATGTACAAATCACAGTGAGAGCTACAACAGCGCACACAAAGCCATGTGGGAGACAGGAAGACACAAGACATACCATTTGGGGGGGATAATTTTCCATCCTAACCAGGCTCCAGAAATCTCGAGTCAACTTCTCCAAACTGGGACTTTTGTTGTATCAACAGATAAAAGGACAATATTAACTGTCCAGAAATCCTAGAGAGTGTAGGCAGTGGTGTGTGTGCATGCGTGAGTGCATGTGCGCATGCGTGAGTGCATGTGCGCGTATGTGTGTGCAGGTAACAGTGCTAACCAAGCAATCCTTTCCTCAAGCAAAACTCAGTTCCCAGACCACAAGATACCCTTCCGTAACCCCAATACTTCTAAGGTGAGATAGGAAGTGGAAACAGGAAAACCCACAGTTCACAGGCTGGCTGACCTGAATTAAGAACTAACTGTAACAGCACAAACAACAGAGATCCTAACTCAACAAAGACAACCAACCCCTGAAGGCTGTGCTGGAACCTCCAGATGCACTGTGGCACATGCACGCGCGTGCACACACACACCCCCCATATATTTTTAAAAACTTAAGACTGTTAGTTGCGTAGATTAGATTAGATCATAAAACAGCAGGAATATTAAGCATACTGGTATCTGCTTGCACACACATGTGCATGTACACACACGACTGTTAGACTTCATTAGTCAGTTTGTCCTCTCGCAGCGTGACTAGAAACTTTACAGTCTTCAGGTCTTACCATCAGTGATTTCTGAAGAGTTATAAGATAGCTCAAACTAATTTAACTCTTAATATTTTAAGACCACAGGCTAATGGTAGGTTTATAATCAAGACAGATGGTCAAGATAGCCACTGATCCTGTACGAGAAGTTTACATTTTATTTGGTCACTACACTTGCCTTACCACTTGACAAAGGACCCCATTTTTTCATGCAAAGGGGCAGTAGCCACAACACGGGCCTAACTGGCTGGGGCGAGGTGTGGATTAGCTCATGAACACATAGTAACAAACAAAACATGAAATTTGCAGGGCAGAGCGTCCTGCCTCCCAGGGAGGCATGGTGAAACATGTTGAACAGTTGTATGTGGTCTCCTATGTATGTGCCTTTCCCCAACCATTCAATGCACAGCCTGCTTGGGATTCAGCCACCCAGCCCACATCTAGTTGAAAGTTCCTGAACACCAACAGTTTTGAGTTGCAAAGCCTATGAAGCCAGTGCATCACCTGGGCCCCATCAGGGGGTTAAAAAGGATCAGGTTTCTCTCTTCAGTAATTTTGGAATTAAGCTTCCAGATCCAAATGCTGAGGTAGGGAAAGGACAGTGGAGGAAGTCACCTAGAAGGAAGTGTAAATGGCATTTTGAATAGGTGCTTCTGTTTGACACGCCAGAAAAGTCAGGAAGCTGTTGCTTAGCTACAACTTTGAATCCACCATGACAGATTTCTCTCCAGGCCAGGAAGGCTATGGGGAAGACTGGCCACAGAAAGGCTGAGGCAGTAGAGGCTCTGCCACACTCCTGTGGCACACCCCTGAGCACGCTGACATGGAGCACTGCCTCCTTTGCTCCAGGGATGGGAGCTTCTATCTGCTAGGAGCCAGACCGTGCATCAGTCTAAAGAGAAAGAGGTCACAAGTGAGAATACCTGAAGTTATCACTGACCTGTTCTCTTTCATTTAAACCATACCATAAGGAGATCAAAATTGATTAAAGAGATCACATCAAAATTCAGCTCTTATGTAGGAAGATCCCAAGCTAGAGCAACAGATCCTTTAGGAGAGCTGGGGCTATCGTCCTGAAGACTTACTTAACTGAAATTATTCATGGGGCACTTTGCCTAAACAGAAGGCTTTCCCTCTATAACATTTCCCAAGCCCACTGCCGAGCCCCATGGCTACTAGATCCACCTCCCAGCTGTAATTCTTCACTCCCTTCTGCAGGCCCTTATTCCTGTGCTACTTCCATGTTTTTTTTTTAATGTACATTGGTGTTTTGCCTACATGGATGTCCATGTGAGGGTGTCAGGTCCCCTGGAACAGAAGTTACAGGCAGTTGTGAGTCGCAATGTAGTGCTGGGAATTGAACCCGTTCTTCTGGAAGAGCATCCAGTCCTCTTAACCACTGACTCATCTCTCCAGCTCCCATCTTGACCTTTTAAAGGTATAAATGTCTCACTTTCCTGGATGGAGCCTTTCAATGATTTTCTTTAGGGCTTAGAATGAAATTCAACCCTCTACCAGGACCATCCAGGCTCTGTAAGTTCTGGCCTCACTTCCCAACTCTTCTGAGCACATGCTGTGCTCACTCCACAGCAGTCCCGTGTTAAGGTCTCCACACTGGTTATTCCTCTTGCTTGGGAGATCCTGCAGCCAAGTCTACCTGCTGTTTCTCATAGCTCAGGTGAGTTTGGCTGTGCCCTCCGGAGCCCTTTATAACTTCACCAACTTAACACCTCATTTAATAAGTCTTCCTTGCTCTGCCAAAACTTAAATCCACCAGTTTGTTTCCAACTAGAACGTAAGCACCACAACAGCAGGGGACCAGTCTCTTGTTCTTGTCTCTGTCTCTTTAAATCCAGAAGTAGTGTGTGCTTACTCATGAGTTGTGACTTCATTAGCACAGTGGTTAAGTGGCTGGGCTAGGATGGCAGGCTGAATTTGCTTTCAACACCAAGTTACAACTGTGTCAAGTTCATCTTTTCAAAGACTCGGTTTCTTTATACAGTAGAAATACTTGTGGGACAACATAAATTCAAATTTAAACACTCTCACTGGGACTCGAGTCTACTCTGTCAGAGTCTAGTTTCCAGATCTAACTTCACAAGTTTGTTTTCCTGTTCAGTGCACACACCTAGGACTCCCAGCATTTGGGAGGCTGAGGCAGGAATAAGTGAGTGCATGGCCAGCCTAGGCTGCATAAAGAGACCTTGTTTCATAAAATTAAATTAAAAAAAAACCAAAACCTTTTCTTCCAAGTCTCAGCCTCAGCAATAACATGCAATTGTGAAGAAAATATAAAATTATAGTAACAGCAAAATCTTTAGATCATCCATCTATCACTTTTCTTTCTGCAACCCAAGAATGCAGTAATTCAGGAGGGCAAGATGGGATTGGTCCAGACTATCCTCCAGATCTCAGTGAGAGCCAGTTACTTCCATTACTGTTTCTCAGCTTTCCTCACCAACCAAGCTGCCTAGCAACAACGGGGACCTTGACGTTTCATTTACACCACAGGAAGCACTCACTGGTCAGCATTTGTCTGAACCGTAACCATTTTTTAGATAGTCTCAAGATGTAGTATCAATACTTCGTTCCACTGGAAGAAAAAAATCTGAATGACTTTGAGTAAAATGAGTAAGCTCAGAGTTCTCACTGCCTCCAAGTGTGGATACCTCTGCTTTGAAGATCATCATCGCTCTCAGTGTTTGAAGCTGATAGGGATAGAGACGTGCTCATCTCTCTACTTACAGGAGCCCAGAAGAAACTTTCCAATAAATAAGGAATTTTATGACTAGACCTTTTATAATGCATCATGTTCCAAGAATCCATTTCAGAAGGCATTCCAAGACACGTCCTTCCCAAGCACAGGCTGGGTAACTCAAGGTTTAGCCATAATAATAGCTTCCAGTTGTTCCTGGTCCAGTCATGGGCACGTTTTCATCTTGGGCTATACTAGATGGAATCTCTAGGCTGTCGCATCACATGTAGAGGATAACCTGTGTGTGCACTGGTGTGTGTGAGTGTGCACAGGTGTGTGTGTGTCTAGGAAGGTAAAGATAGGCACAACTCCATCCATATCACTTCCTTTTTAGAGGGAAGGAAACAGGGTTTGTGCAAATGACATAGAAAATAGGTCTTATAATTTAAATCTTATTTCAAAAATAAAAGGGTCAATGAAGTTATAGCCCTTGAGACTGGGTAAACGTGTGTGCATGCACACACACACATGCTCAAGTGGGTCTATTCGAGTTCTACACGTGTTCTTCCACACACTGGTTTCTGGTATCAAGCTCTGGTCGGCAGGACACCAGAACGCCTTTGTGTCCCTTGCTGACACTACGACATTGTGTTTTTCCCCCATTATCCAAGGATAAATGACCTAGATAGTGTGCCTATTAAAGCCCCATTTTTCTTTTGCCCTTTTGTCTACAGTGTAGCACATTATCACAGGCTGCACACATTTTCAGGATTCTCACTCTCAGATGTCCTTTCAGGGGAGCAAGAAGAGGTTTTTGTGTGTGTGTGTCTGCTGAGATATCTGGTGTGGAATTACATAAAGGCAATTCAAGGTTTTTCTCCGCAGCTAGTCTCGAGGACAGTTAGTGTGTTACTAACAGCTCATCTAGCATAAGAGGATATGGCAAGCAACGGTACGAAAGTCAGAATGCTGTACCTGCATCTATTGCGCGCGCACACACACACACACACACTGAACACCCACGCCCCTACACACTGTATTCTGTAACTCCATCTCTGCATATCATGGGTCACTTTTATTAAAAGCATCGTTACTACAGTTGGCAGCAATTTACATTTTATCTTACATGATAGCAGTTTTCAGAGAAAAAAATAAAAGGACATCACAACAAAGAAAAACATTTACAAAGTCCTGTCTGTAAACTTCAAGGCTAGTTTAGAGCTGAGGTAATGCTGTTTTAGCTTTGTGGCTAAAGTAACAAAGTCCTTTAATTTAAAAAAAAAAGGTACCTGATTCTCACTTCTCTCACTCTTTTATTTATTCTTCTATTTATTTTGTTTATACCAGTGCATCACAAGACCACAAGCCAATGGAACTGCAGTTGTCTGGCAAGAACCCTCCCAGTAGGTTAATTTTCCAAAGGGACCCTTCACATTCAACAGCTGCCTTATTATTGCTGCGCCTCGGGGTAGAGGCGTTCACACTAACGTGGAGATTGTCAGAGTGTATGGATGTGTGTGTATGCAATGTGGGAACCCCATACAGTCAGAAAGGGACACGAATGAGCAAGTAATGATATGTATGGTAAATTTCATCTTGACCTTCACAGCAAAAAAATTAAAATTAAAAAAATTAAATATATAACTTCATACTTCCTTTGAGCAGCACTTCCTTCCGCTAGTGCCGCTCTGTTACAAATTGCTCTTTATTATAATACCAGCGGTACCCCCCAAAAAAGCAGAGCATTATGTAAGTTTCCTTAAAAAGACACGATCGCCTCTCAGATTTCATCTTTCCTAGGGATAATAAATAATGCACTGCACAATACTTAATGACCAAGATACCTTCGGACACACCTGCATAACGTGACTTGGACTTTTTTCTTTTCTTTTCTTTCTTTCTTTTTTTTGTTTTGCTACACTATGTTACAGAACAGCTTATAAAACTAGGTATGAACATTAACTGTGAGTGTAAACAGTAGGACTACCACCTGTCGACAGTTTTCAACACTTTCAGAGGAGCTGCTGCTGCTACTTGTCATTTCCGTTGCGGTCTATCTCATCCCCGCCTTCGAGGGAGTCCAGCTCTTCACCCTGTGCAACCTCGTCTTCCAAGATGGAGGACTCTGCAGTCTTGTCCAGGTTCTCCTCGGCATCGCTGCCTTCCAGGGTCTCTCCTTGTTTACAGGGGCCTCCCTCGGCCTTCTCAGCAGCCTTTTCTTCACTGGTACCCACGGCGGCGGCGTTCTGCAGTCCCGCCAGCGCCGGGAAGCCAGGCAGTGTCAATCCCCCCAGTCCTGGAGGTAGAAACATGGATGGGTAGAAAAGGCCTGGGGCCATGGTGGACAGGAGGAAAGGGTTGAAGGCCAGTGGGTTGGAGGGCAATGTAGCCGGGGCAGTAGCAGCACCAACAGATCCGTTTGCCGAGTCGGCAGCCGAAACAGCGGCGTCTGTGCTTTTCTCCGAGTCTCGGTTCTCGTCTTCGTGCTCGGTTCCTTTCTCTTCCGCCTTGGAAGTGCCGTCCTCGGGCTCTCCTTGCGGAGCAGTAGTGGTGTTTCCAGTAGCAGCTGAGAGAGGGTTGTTCAGCAGCCCGCCCAGGCCGAACACGTTGGGCAGGCCTGCCATTCCTGGCAGCATCAGGGGCAGCACGGCAGCGGGGTTCTTCGCGTCGCCTCCGGCGGTGGCAGCTGTGGCCAGTCCTGGAGGGAAGCCCATGAGCCCTGCCAGCTGGAGGGACTGGAGGTTCTGGAGATTCTGCAGGCTCGTCAGGTCCATCCCAGCAAACAGGCTGTTCACTAACAGAGGGTTGATCCCTGAAGTAGAGGCCACAGCAGCGGCCGCAGCGGCTGCTCGGGCGATCTCGCTTTTGGGCCTCCGTCCTCTCCGGCTGGCTCCTTCTCCCCGCACCACAGGTCCAGTGAGAAGACGGTCAAACATTGACTCGGGGACAAAGCCCTGGAGGACAGGAAAGGGCAGACAACAGCTGTAAAGACTGGTGAAGGGTACCTACTGTCAACAGGGCCTTTGTGCTTCACACCACCATTCTAAATGTTTCCATTGTAAAGGCTTAACGTGAGAATGTGGTACGCACAGGTTCTGGCTTTTACTATTGTTTTCGCTTGCTGAGTTGCAGGAAAAAAAAAGTTCAAGGCTACTACTCCAAAACCAAAGCAAATGCCAAGGTAGCTGCAACCCTAATTAAAGGATCAACACACCAGATAATGGCTGATTGACTGGCGTAATCAGTTCCTGATGTGTGCGTGTGCATCCCATGCCTCAAGCACAAATAACTTTCCATTTGTCAATTCACTGCCAAGTAAGTATCTGTCAATTTGAAAAGGTTTTATATGGAACAAATATGATAAATAGTATCATGAAAGAGTTGCATAAACTCTAAGATATTCCATACATTATGTGTATTGGATATGTCAAATGCAGATGAGAATAAAACAAAATGTGTAACAATGTGGAAAACTAGACTCACATGTTAGTAAGTACCCCAGAAAAATGAGAGGTTACACCAAAACCTGCACATAAATGTTTACGGCAGCTTTACTAATGAGTTCACAAATGTGGCAATCCCAGAGGTCTTTCCGTGGGTGAAGAAACAACATGAGGTAGCATGCAGCAGTCTACTCCACTCTGGGTGACCGGAACATACTCAGAGAAAGCCAATGTCAAGTTCCATAGTCCTACTTCCCTTTTATCCAGACATTAGGGATGGAGACAAAGTCAGTAGTAGTCAGGGCTACCAAGGCGGGATCACAAGTACAAGGACCCTACCATAGGAGACCAGGGAGCTGCCAGTTGATAAAAACGGTTCATTACAACACAACAGATAGAACTCTACACCAAGAGTCAGTTGTAAGTGCATTATTCAACAAACAAAACCAACACACGCTATTAATTTGTCTTGAAAAGAAATGGATAATGATAAATGTTTATGCAGAATTACTGTCTATTTTAAAACTGGAGATCATAGCTAATAATCTTCCTGCTCCCAACCAGTACACATTCCATCGCCCAGATGATGTTAACTAGGCTCACCTGGAACACGCCCACCTCCAGGGCCAGGAGCAGGTATGTTTAAACCAGAGCTGACAAAACAGTTCATGTCGGATCAAGGATGTGTGTGTGTGTGCATGTGTGTGTGTAAAATATTATGCATTGACTGTATGAAACAATGTGTGAAATGATATAATACAACAATTCTTTTAAGCTAAGATTAAGTTACAACTTAATAATTAATAGCCAATGGGGAAATAAACAGGCACACAGTTTAAACTGTATCTGTAGTACTTACAGACTGCTTGACTATATCGGTCCAGTCTGGAGCAACTGCAAACTCAGGGTTCTCCTCCAGCCATCTGGGCAGGTCCTTCATTGGAGGGGCCATGGCTCCACCCATCTGGGAAGACGAATTCGGTGAACATCTGAACACCACAGAAGCCTCCCTCCCCGCTCCCCTCATCTCCCTCCTTCCAAACACACACAGGTTCTGGAAGAAATGCCAGTCTTGGTCCTCACCAGCTCCTCCCTGAAATTTACCTTCTTCCCATTCCGTTTGTTAACAACTGGGACCCTCTCCTCCCCGGTCAGAGTGTTTATATCCAATTTATTAGGATTCCGACATCTATGTCGTTTCTGTTTCGGTTTCTGAAACGAGGAAAACAGCGCGTCTGCATTCTTCTGCAAGAGAAAAGGATGTATTTGGGAGTATTTAATAAGGCTAGATTTAGTACTGGCCCCTTCCTGCAAATGCCTAGGAGAACAAGTTTCCAGGACTAGGAAGGTTTAATGACCCTTTTCACCAAACAGAAAGGATCTTCCAGCACTAACTGGCCCATCGAACAGTTACAATCTGAGAATCCACTTAAAAAAATTAAGATTTATTTATTTATTTATTTGGTACATTGACTATTTTTGTGAGTACCTGGGCGCTCAAACCCTGGCACCAGGAACAAAATGGGAGGAGGGTGTCTTCAAATATTTATGCAAATCATAGCATTTCAAAATAAACTTTCTATGGTACCTTACTTATTTCTAGTCAATGACATAAATGAACCCAAAGATGATACCCTAAATGACTGGATGAGATTTCTGTCTTTGGGGTGCTGGGGGTGGGGCACTTTGTAGCAAGAGATGAGACTGCCTGAACTTGATGAAAAAAAAATTAAGGCTATACAAAGAAACCCTATCTCAAAAAAAAAGAAAAGAAAAAATATTAATCACAAAAGCAAAGAAAGTAAGAGGCTTGCGTTGCCAGCTAAAAACGTGGTCTACAGGACACACTACATGGAGTTTAATACAAAACACAAGGGTGAGGGGCCTAAAAGAAATCTCTGGAGAGAAGAGCTGGTCGCTTCGTCTGAAGCCCAAGGAAATGCATTCATGACTGTCACCCCAAAGTCTAGACACCTAGACCATGTGAGGAAAGCATGCTGGTGGAGGAGGGAGAAGAGGAAAAAGAGTGACAGACATCTTCATGTGACTGTGAGGGTGTCCTTCCATAGGACACACTGCAACCAGTTCCTCTGATGTACAAGTTACAGCAGAAAACCAGGACACATGTGAACCTGGAGACATTCAAGCCAAAGATGGAGGATGGTGCAGCTAGCTGTCAAAGCTCCCTCAGATGAGAAGCAGTTAGGCAGACCCAGCAAGGCTTCACAAATCTCACACTTTAATTCCAGCACCCGAGAGGCAGAAGCAGGAGGATCTCTGAGTTCGGGGCCAGCCTGGTCTACAGAGTGAGTTCTAGGAGAACCCAGGGCTACGCAGAGAAACCCTGTCTTGGAAAAACGAAAACCAAACCAACCAAGCAAGCAGACTGTGCAGTACTTACTGGTACATAACTGGGCATATCGACAGTGTAAGTAGGATGCAGCTTGAGCCAGTCAACCAAGTCCTTGTTTTTAGGAGCATCTTCTCCCATCAGCCTTGTCCCGTCTTCAAGGTTTATCACAGGGATTCGTGTGTCAGGGTCCAGCTGTCCAGGAGAAGGAATGTTTCGTATTGGTGGGGTCTCTATATCTTCTTCAAAAGCTTTGGTCACCTCAGCATCCTCCTGCAGGAAGTGGAGAGCGGAGACCTGAATTGTTGCATGATGAGATTCTGAGAATGTTCTACTGCAGGAAAATACCTCCCAGCCCAATAGATCTCTCACTGAAAAGATCTGAAACAATGTTGGTTTTAGGATGACCTTCAAATTACAAAATGCCACTTTTAGATTCCTCACAAGGTAGGAATAGTACTTCTGTAGAAAATTCAAGGCCTAAAGGGCCAAACCAGCCATTAGGACAACACCAGTGTGCTATGCGGCAGCCTGAGCTAGAGGTGTGTGAAAGGCGGGCTCACAGGGATCCTTGGATATGACTCCAACGAGCACCCGTTTATAAATAACTGACTTAACTTGGTTGGTAGAGCACCATTCTGTGTTAGGCACCAGAAATAACATTCCACCCCCACTCTGCCACTGGTCCTTAAATGCTGTCTTTCCAACATCCAAACCCCAGGGCTCTCCTTCCCTCTGTATTCTTACAACTTTCCTTATTCTAGGTTCCAACACTCTTTAGTCTAACCTCCAGGCTGCTATACCATACTGGGCTTTCTGAAATGAGTAATCTTTGCCTGATCCAAAAGCTGCCACTTGGCCACTCCCCTAGCTAGGCTACTTCGCTAACTGGCTCCGCAATGCCTTCAGGGCACCCCATGAAGGTGTCTACATCTTCATAACCTCGTTTGTATTCACTGGCAAAACTTCCATGATTCAAGTCAGACATAAAAAATGCTCTCTTGCCCCAGTACTTCTTCTGCTCCAACAAGAGCTTCAAAACTTAATGACACACAACTACCTTCAGGAAAATTTCCCTATGGGTTCCCCAACCTCTTTTTTGTACCCTAACCCCTCTTTGGAGCATTGGGAGTATGTCTTGGGCCCACCTAGCATACATACATAAGTATGACACATCACTGAAGTTGGATCCCCTTACCCAAAACACCTAAAACCACGACATGTTGAAATTTGCATTTTTAAATATTTGTATATACATTATCAGACATACTGGGGCTGGGATTCAAATCTAAACATTAATTCATTTCATGTTTATATACATCTTTACCACATAGCCTTAAATAGTTTTTATGCAATTATTTTTTTGGGGGGGATGGTCGTATTTCAAGACAGGGTTTTATTTGTGTAGCCTTAGCTGTCCTTGGCTGTCCTGGAACCGGCTCTGTAGGCCAGGCTGGCTTGGAACTCCCTGAGATCCCAGAGATCTCCCTGTCTCTGTCTCCTGAGTGCTGGGATTAAAAGCGTGCACCACTACTACCTGGCTTTATGCAATATTTTTAATATAACTATGTTTTTAACTTTTTGCATTGACTCTACCTGTGAATCCATGATTAGTGTGTGAGTGCAAATGTGTACACGTATGTATGCTAACGTATGTGGAAGTCAAAGGACAGCTTTGAGGAATGGCTTCTCTTCTTCCACCTTTATGCAGGTCTGTTCCAGGATAATGATGTCAGAAGACTTGGATGGGAAGTGCCTTTACCCACGGAGTCATTTTCCCTGCTCTCCAGCTATGATTTAACTGTGACACTTCATGTGAAGACAACTGTGGAATTTTAGTGTGTTCTGTTGGTGCCCATTTCTGCTATCTTACCCCAATACTGACTTTTCTAGGAATGACCACCACATCACTCAGTGCCCTACTCTTCAAATCACAGAAACCAGCCGGCACTGGTGATGCCACAGGAGGCACCGTCTTCTTCCGCAACAGCAGTGGGAGCTGGAGTGTGGACACGAACCTGTGTTCAGCACTCTTTACACTGTTGATCTCCACATCTATGCCAGCCCTGCCTTCTCCCTGTATCTTATTCATAAACAAATCAGACTCCATAATCAGGGAAGTGATTTACAGAATCTAACCGTTAAAAAAGCCCTTTAAAAAATACACTTTGTAACATCTATTAAGAGTTCCTGATGGGTGGTGGTGACACACATCGTTAATGCTAATACTCGGATGGCAGAGGCAGGCAGATCTCTGAGTTTGAGGCCAGCCTATTCTATAGAGCAGGTTCCAGGACAGCCAGGGCTACAGAGAAAAACCCGTCTCTAATAAACAAAACAAAATACAACAAAAGAGGTCTCTCAGATTTGAACTGACGTTGAAGTTAACTCTGAACCTGTGTGTATGGACACTTCCGTTTACACCCCACGATGGGGTTAAAATGTCAATGACTTCTGCTTTGACATTTTCCAACCTGCCTTTTCCTCCATAAAAATTATCAAGCCTATCTCCAGGCTCAAGTAACTGGGGCTGGGCATTGTGGTGCACGCCTTTAATCCCAGCACTCAGAGCGGCAGATGCAGGCGATCTCTGTGTGAGGCCAGCCTGGGATACAGTGAGATGCTGTTTTACAAAAGGGGGTGGTGGTGCAATGGTAGAGATGGAGGAAGAAAGCCAAGCCAGAAAAAAACAGGATCTCTTAATTTCAAATCAGTTTTTTTTTTAACTGCCCCACTGCCCATGGAAAGGCTCATGGTGGCTCAGCCCAACGTGGCTTTATTGATTACTTTCAAATCAATAGCTCAGAATGTAAAGCCCTCAACCCTTCATGCAGCACACGTAATGGAGTTCTTCAGTGTGAAATCCTTGCTATCAGAGTCAGAGGTCTCATTTTGGGGTGATGTAGTTGAGGCAGTTTGGAGAAGAGGATTTATTAAACTGCCTTTTATATCCTAATTAAAAATCCACTGACCTGTCCTCCAACTAGCAATGATGTGTCTCGGATTTCTAAGACAACCAGTTACAGAGAGTGAGAGCCACTAGCTGGGCACGTGACGGCCTGGCACTAAGTGTTTACACTGGTCTAACGGATGTCAGCCCCAACACCAGTGTTTCTGTTTGATGCTAATCTTTCTAGAGCAGTTATATGTCAGAACCTCGGGAAGAATCACTCCTCTGCTGCCCTTGGCTCGGGCTAAGTGATCAGCACCAGGATCAACCACAGCTCTGTCCACTGTAGTTCTGGTTCTCTGGTGGAAGAAGCCAGCTCCAGTGTGATGTTGCTGAGAGATGTGGGGTCAGCAGCCCAGGGCTGGCTGTCAAGAGGAGTAGACACAGCTGGAGACAACGCCCAACTTACTGCACTTAACGCTGTCCGTTTGTGGCTCATGAAAAACAGGTCGAGGCCCTCCACGTTTTTCCTCCTGCCCCGCCTCCTCTTCATGGGAGGCTCTCCATCCATCAGGGAGCCGTTGAGCAGATGCCTGGTGGGGGTGCGCGAAAGGCCTGCCTGCAGCAGTTCCATCTGGGTCTTAAAGGCATCGGACACTGGCGTAGACGCGGTAGGCAAGATAAACTTCGAAGTAAGAGATGAAAACTTTGAGGTAGAACTTGTTGCCTCTCTTGAGGCCTTTGATAAGTCCACAACTTTTTCTTGTCCGTTTTCTGAGACCACCTGAGACTCTCGAAGCTGGGCAACCATCTCCATAAGATTTCGCCTCTTGGCAGCTCTTTCGGCCTCTATTTCAACTTTTCTCCTTCGCCGCCGCCGTTGGCGAGGGACAGACAGGTTAAGGGCGTCATCCTATGGAAAGATTCCATCCAACAGAACAGAGGTTCAGTGAGCCGAACCTTCATCTGCTATAGGGGCTAGCACTAGAAAAACTGAGACCACCGAAGAACTGAACATTCTATACTGGTAGCTACAGATATGGAAACAGTAATCACTTCATTTTCAAGTCTGGCCAATCAGCTGAATGTGGTGATGAGTGCCTGGGACTCCAGCTACTTAAGAGCCTGCCAATATGGGCAACACAGTTACACAAACAAAACCAAGTCATATTCGTGGGCACAGGCTCCCAAATCAGTTAAAACCCACAGAGTCCCCCAACATGAAAGAAAACTGTAGTGGCCTACCTTGGACAACTGAGGAGACGTGGCAATGTCCTCACTCCCACTGACGCTGGCCTGGCTGACCATGGAGAGCTCGGCCAAACTCCTCTTCTGCAAGGGACTGTCCATGGTGGAGGGTGTGTAACCAGGGACAAGGCCCTGGAAGTCGAACATCTGGCGCCGATTGACTGGCCATTTGCCTTTGAGCACAGCATCACAGATGTTGTCTAATCGGTTTATCATTACTCTGTCCTGGAGGGGGAAGAGGTGCAGGGCATTCGTAACAAAGACCTAGTAAAAATTCCTGGGTAAATTCACCCACCAAGATACAGAAGAGCAGAGAATGCTTCAAGGCCAATCGCCGGGACTAAGGAAGCAGAAGCAGTAAACCAGCAAACCCATTCAGAGCAGCTTGCTTCTGATGGGCTGTTCTGACTGTGCTAATGAAGAAAAGGGACCGTTTTCAACTCCGCACACTGAATGCCACAAAACGGGCAGCACACCGAGTAAACAGCACCTTCAAAACAACCTCAAATCGTGACTCATTCAGGCTTCAAGAACCTCAGCGGGTGACAATGGAACCTCTCATTTAGCATTTTAGTGGTCAGGCCCTTCAGATCCACAGGCCAGAGTGCAGTGTATCCCAGGAAGGGGGACATCATTAGCGTCACTATTAATAAAGTTCAGCATTATGAAGTGGGCACCAACCTAGGAACACCTAATGAATGTCAATCTGGATTCCCCACCTATTATCGCTCCAAATTTCAATGAAGCGTGCACATTAGAATTTTCTAATTACAGCTCCTTAGACCAAGTTTCCACAGATTAATAGTGCCTGTGACTATAAACCTTTCATTGAGCTGAGAAACTCCCCTCTAGACTCGAGGTGGGAAATTATAACCAGGAACTAAGAGGACAGAGAACTGAAGAAAAAAAAATCTTGACAGCACGCTCTTCAGACAAAAATGTCACCTCCTTCTTAAGCCACATTAACACCAATGAAGACTAGCTGGGATGATGACCTCAGGCCTACGGTGTGCGTGCGGTACTGCTTCAAACTAGACAGCCCCTGCCATGGCATCTATGATGACACTTCCTGCCCTGAGAAACACAGACCCAAATGGCACAGAGAAGATTTTAAAGTATTACGTTTCCTGACCAAAGACCAATTTTCCTTTGCCTTGAATTATAACTATGTCTGGGATGAGTTCACAATGAATGGGAGCACCCACCCCTTCTCCGGACTTAAGAACATAGCGGGTTTTCAAATACATTATTTCAAATCAAAAGGCTTTACTTAATCTTTAAAAAGTAAAGAACATGATTTCAAGGTTGCATACTTTTTATTTTCTCAAATCTACTGAGAAACCCATAGCTTCCATGAGACAACACAACAGACTGAAGAGCCAGCTCCAAGGAATGGTGACGATCAATGGTTTCTATTCTACAACCCAAGCTTTTTCATCTTATCACAGAAATACTCCAAATGCTTCTTCATTTCGGTTCTCCCCAGCCATTCTTTAAAATAAAGGGAAATTCTGTATGCTTGACAAGGTTTACCTCAAATTACTTGAAAAAAAATTAAGCCACACAGATTTTCTTTCTGCTCTTTTGTTCAGCCAACAAAACAATCACAGTAACAAAACGCTGCCAACCTTGGGCCAGAACGAGAAGGCAAATGTTCGCTCGTGAAGGAGCTGAGCCACAGAAGGGTCTCCGTCTTCCATGTAGAATCCATCTCGGGTCTCGTCCCTAGCAGTGCTCATGGAAGCATTGCTTTCTTCATCAAAATTCTTCCCTCTGGAGACAGCTCCTGCTGAGAAATGAGTTATGTGGAGCACTCACGGCCAGAATGCACTGAAGCCCACGCTTAGAAAGAACGGTGTTGAAAACAGGAATACCATCAAGTTCCATTTTATTGAGTGCTTACTATACACCCAGAAAGACATGGGGTGCTTTTCACATCTGTGTTGTCTAAGGCTTGCCAATAGCCCATTAGTGTAGACGATGCTCCTAGCTCGTTGGTGAATCTTTTCTTGGTGGTCACAGACACAGGGTCTCATGTAACCCAAGAAGTTCTCAGACTCACTATATAGCTGAGGCTGAGCTTGAACTTGTGAGCCTCCCGTTTCCCTACTCCCAGGTGCTAAAATTATGAGCCTGTGCCACTACACCAAGTAAATGGTATAGGCATTGAAGGCTAACCATGCTTCTAACACAAGGACTTATGTCCTGTGACACAGGACAAGGCCATGACAGCAGCAAGGTCCAACATGGTGCCCTGTTCCTGCTTTCTGCTGTAACACAGAAATCTGTAACATGGAAAATGTGGATTTGACCAATCGTCATTGATTTTGAAATAATTAATATTTGCTCTTCCCTCACATTCATTTGTCTGAACTTACCATTACACAGGATTCTTAGCACACCCGACCGTGAAGTTAACCTGTGCCCGTAAACCAGAATTGACTGATGTGTGCACAGTCGCTCTGAGTACGCGCTTGGAAATGGGTTGAAGGTGGTAAAGTACCAGGACAAACACATGCAACCGTAAGCAGGACTATTCCTTCACAGAAGAGCACAGGCGCCTTGTGTACTTCTGGATCTCAGTATGTAGACTCCACCTCCAAAGGCCAAACAAAAGTGCAGGCCACTATACCTTGCCACCAATGACTTTTAAAAGACAAAGTGCCTGAAGCACTGGCATGGTGGTGCATGCCTTTACGTCTTTAACTCCAGCCCCCTGGAGGCAGAAGCAGGTGGATCTCTGTGAGTCTTAGGCCAGCCAGAGCTACAGAGTGAGATCTGGATTTCACAGCAAGGCTGTTCTCCACCATAAACTCCAGTGGGATCGGGACAGTGGCAAGAGCCAGGCGTTACCTTCGGGCTGCGATGACTCCTCTGACTTATCGTCATCCTCCAGTTTTTCTTCCTCATCCTCTTCTGAGCCTTTCTCTGAGACAGACTTGGACCCAGGGTCTGCACTGCCCTCTACCCCTTTGAGTTCACTCTTCAGAGAGTTGGCCTCCGTCTCACAATCCTGCTTGCTCTCCTTGGCCCCGCCACCAGCTTCTTCTTCCTCCTCTTTCCCAACCGACCTCTCTCTAGCTGGTGAGTGTTCAGCTTCCTCTGCCTTGCCCTCGGCCTGCTCAGTTACCTTCTCTTCATGAGCATGAGCCGAGGAAACGCCTTGAGGAGTCTGGCCAAAGCCCACGGCCAGAGCGTTCAAAGAAGAAACGGTCCCGGCCCCACGGTTCTGAGCAAAGCTTTTGTGTGCATCGAGGAAGGACAACTCGGGGTCATTGAGGATGTGGTAGTCGGTCCGGCTGACCCCGTGCTTAGCAGCGCCCACCAGTAGGTCCCTGTCATGCCGTCCACATTCCCACCACTCAGGCAGGTCCAGACTGGGCTGGCAGAGCTTCAGCCTGTCACTCAGCTGTGGGTGGTGGAGGACTTGCTCTCGGATCTTGCGCAGCAGCTCAATGCGGTACAGGGTCCTCGATGCTCGTTCCTCAGTGATGGGCTCGATGAGGGAGGCCAGGTCGGGTGGCTCTGTAACATGAAGCATGCTGGTTACCTAGTCGGGCCCCGGGCCCACCCGAACCTGCTGGCATGGCCCTGATCACCTAGTGCACAGTGTGGCTCGTCATTCATGTACCTACCATCCTCGGGCTTGGAGGGCATCCGACACACCCGCCTGCACATGGCCACAAAGCAGCTGAAGTACTTCTCCAAGCTCTCATCAGATTTTTTGTCCAGCCTGGCAAAGGCGCGGAACTGGTTCCAGTCAAACTGCTGCTTCACAGGGTCGAAAACAACCCCAAAGGTGGACACCACACGGTAAAAATCAGCTTCTTCTCTTCTAGTCCACCTGTGGGAAAGGAGACCTGGCTCACACCATGCGTGAGGAGGCGGGCATACAGGACACTCTCTTCTCTGCCCCCAGAGCATATTTCTAGTACTTATTTAGGGTTGAGGGACAGACACCTTCCAGGCACGAGGCCTTTCTTTGGTGCCACTGTCTGCTGTGATCACTGCTTCTTGTGGGCTGAGTAGAGAAGAGCAGGCACCAGGGTTGGGGGGTGGGTGGGGCTGTACTGCAAGGGAGGTGAAGGACTCACTTTTGCCTTTTCTCAGATATAATAGCTTCCCTTTCCGCCTCCAGAGCTCGCACTTCCTCCCGAGGCCTCCGTCTGCGCCGGTCTGTCTTCATTAGGGCCTCCTGCCTCATTTGTTGCCTTTTATAGCTGCGCTGATAGGCAGTAATGAGCCGGCGCAGGCGTGTAGTCAGGGTTGACGTGTTCGGCCAGTAAAGTTGACCTAACTCAGTGTTGCTCTCGCTGTGCTTGCCTGGGGAAGTGAGAGAAAGAGTTTGAAACGTGCCCTGCATTCTCACAACAAAGACAACTTCCCAACAGCAACTTCTGAGGACAGGGTGGGACAGGCCAACCTGGCATCCTCAGGTTTTAAAATATAAACAAACAGTAACGGTTATGAAGAATGTGAACTATTTACTTTTAACTCCTTCGAGGGAGGGGCAAAAGTTTATCAGTCTTACACAAAGGAAACCAGTCCCTCCTATAAATGTACTTATAATGGTAATCTTGAACATAACAAGCATGTAATTATTGTCTAATCATTTTGCACTGGGTAGAAAGTCAACAGTCCACACAAATATTTCAAATGAAAACAAACGCCCTTCTCTCAATACAAATGTTTTAAAGACTTTAATTTTTCCACTAAACAAGGACTATAAGCAGGTTAATTATCTTAATTAAAAAGTTCTATCCATGAAATTTAATGTAGTGAAGCCATAAATAAGGATCAAAATGATTCCCAAGGGAAGGGTCCACATGGAAGATTACCCTGGAAGATACAATCATCACGCCATGGCATACGATCCTGCTGCTTGACTGCCCAGCTCGCTTTCCCTACCCTACAGCTGTCTGGGGGCCTCACCTGTGCTGTGCATTTCCAGAGACTCCTCCTTATCCTCTGGGGGAGAATTTGCAAATTCCTTGAAAGCAATGCAAGAAACAGAGATATTTTCAATGGGGGTTTGATTTTATTTTCTCTCTTAATCAAAGGCCATTATCTATAAAGTTTAGCAAGTCCTATCTGGGCATATCATGTGTTACTGGCACAGTAAAGTCAACACACTCAAGGTCTTACATCAATTTCGTCTTTGAATGGCACTCTGGTTGGCTTATATTCTGGATCTTCGTCTTCTCTATCAAATTCTCCACTGTGAAAAATTTAAAAAACAATTATTTAAATCACGTCAGTGAGTAAGGAGGTGAGAGGGAAAAGTAGCGATCAACCTAATAACTACTTTTAAGACCTAATATTGCTTTTAAGTATTATAGCTATTACTTTAAAACGATTATTACGCTATATGGATAGGATCTACCAGTAAGCATCAAGTTGAGCGCATAGTGAATCAGAAGAACTAACCCTGCCAATAGATGTGATACTGACATAAAGTTTATTAAAATTTTAGAATGTCCTTCTTACCCGTCACCGCCATCTGCTAGCATGTCTGTCCCTCTTTGCTCGGCAGCGATGGCCTTGGCATCAGGCATACCAACTCGTTCCAGAAAGCACAGTGCAGGGTCAGCTCGCATGGAATTGTACTTCTCATAGCCTGGACCATGCCCACCAGCCCACAGAGGACACAAATAGAAACAAAGGAAGACCCTGTCACTGTCGAAAATCACAGCCCTGCCATAACACAGCCAGTTTGTTTCCCAGAAACACAGACCATCATCGATGTTGAGCTAAGCAGACCATTTAGCAGCGTGTCCTAGAGAATGCTCATTCTAGGGAAGCCTTTGTGGGCCAACTTACACTTTGAGAAGCTATGAGAATGACCACAAATACAAACAGAAAAGGGCTTAGGGTAACTGCAGGATGCCAGAAGATTTCTGACCCTATTTTCCCCCAACATCTAATTTTGCTTGACATTTAAAAGGCTTCATAACGTTTCTTTATGACCTCTGCAGGAGTTCTCCAAGTCTACTCTCCACCCCCACGAGTGTGTCTGGTCCTGCAGGAGCTCATATGGCTGGCTGAAAAACCCCCATATATGTAAGGCCAGCGAACCTGTCTTATTAGGTTTGGGATGATGCATGTCAGTAAGAGGACCCTGCTCCCTTCATGGCTTTCAAACTGCAATTTGCTTTTTGACTGCCCAAGTTGACTAGATGGAAAATGGCAGATCCCAACAGTGCACTGCGGGAAAATGATTCTGAGGCCGAGCTCGGAGAACACGGCTGGAGTACATGGGCAGAACGGCACAATTCAATTAGGATGTGTACTACAACACACCGCTCCTAACTGCTGTAGAGCCGCAAGCCAAACTGTAATCATGAAAGGTTTTATAAGCCATCATTCTCCCCTTTAGTCAGGCTGGGCTGCTGAGAATACCTCCACAACCTCCGGAGAATTGGGATTATAATCAGGAACCACTCACTGTATATATCATGCCAGTTCTGCATCCCCAGCCTTTCAAAGTTAACAAGGCTGCATCCCACTCGGGGGAGCGGTGAGTCCTCAGCACTGACATTTGTGAGATATTGCTTGGAACAAAGCCCAGGAGGCACTTGTACAGATTAATAGCAGAGGTTAAGCCCACGTCCACTCTAACACTGGCTGGCGGAGTTAGCGAGGGGAAGCCGTTCTGGAAGCAAAGTTTCGGGAAAGCGATGGTACAACTTGGCTATTACTAAAACAAATATGGTTTCTGTTTACAGCCAAGAAAGAAATGTTTTCTTCTCAAATGCTCAACAAACATTCAAAAACAGCATCTGATATTTACAGTTCATATTAGGTTTTTTAGTACAGAAGAATGGAGGACGCCAAGAGTCCTTTGGAACGATCCTCATTAATATTATGACTTTGGAAAAGAGTACGCAAAGAGTTCTAAATAAAGATGAAGCCGCACAGTCAAGATGCATTCAAACAGAAATACCCCTTACCATGTTTGAACACTCCGATTAGCAGGGATTTGTCTGCTTCCTTATCCCACCAATCTGCAGGAACTTCAGCATGGAAAGGCTCAGGGATCCACACGTCTGATTCACTGGAGAGACAAGCGTTCAAGCATGTTCTAAACCTGAGCCCTGGAAATGAACCCTAGTCCCGTGTGGTGGCGAAGACACCCTCGTGTGCCCTCTCTTTCACAGGAAACATCTCACATGGCGGGGAAGAATTGGCAAAGGTGAAACCAAAGGGGTCAGTGGCCCGCAGTGAGCCTCATCAGGCGGTATCCCACCTCAGACCAGCGGTCGCCATGTCTCACCCTCTCACATGCAGGCACGTGCAAACGGCCCTGTCTGTGTTCTCGACACACCCCAAGCCCGGGGGACAGACACTTGCATTAGAGACACAAAAAAGGGAGGTGGGTTCCCAAGGCTGTGAGGGTTCTAAACACAAGCCACGAAGTTTCCCATCCTCCTGGGTGAGCTTGTGGAGGGCCCAGAGCAAAGGAGCAGTCACACCAACCTAGAGTCAGCACCCTCGAGGATCTTGTCTGCTTGGTCGCCTATCACTTCTTGTCTTAGGTAGTACAGCATGCGGACACGCAGCAGGACCCTGGAGAGGAAGACAGAGGGGGGAAAAGTTCTTAACTTCAGTGCTGTTTGCCAACAGTGGCTCTTGGCAGCTGCTGCTGTTCATCCATCATCCTGCCAAGGCTGATTAGCCATGCTGTATGGTAGGCTTGAAGCGTGACAGATGGTGGCACATAATCACCTCTGTGTGGTGCTTTCTGCTGGCTTCCAACAGGCCTGCCTGGCAACCGCTCACGCTGCACAGAGAGGGAGCGAGCTCGGCCCAGCCCAGGCGCACTTCATTTAGTCTTACCTAGTGCAGCTTGTGGAGTTTAGACACGTACCCTACCACTGCCTCTGAAGTATTGAAGCAAGTTTGTAAACAAGCAAGCAGATGGCTTTCAGTAACTGTTCTGCTTCATTATCTCATAAAATTTCCTCAGCTGCTGCCTTAATACCATTTTTGGAAGCACATCAGAAGTTGCAGGAATAAACGAGATATAAAATCTGGTTTTACTACCTTACAATAAACTCTCAATATGGAATGTCAGGTTTTTCAGATTACACAACTTTGCTTCCGAGAAGGGAAGATGGTGAGGGGTGGGCAGCAGGTGGGCCCTTGCCCTACTCAGGGAATATTAAACATGTCTACTACTTCTCACTCATATTATCTGGGGACCTAAGCTGTGCTTTAAAAATAATAAACACTACCAGATTCAAATGTATCTAACTCATTGATACTCATTTTTAATGAATCGGTATTAAAAACCCTTGACATTGTCAGGGCACCAGATTTTCCATCTTGCTTGTGTTTCATGGCTACAACGTGATTTTTTTTTTAACTAACACTCACCTGGCGTATCTCATAGGCCAGCTCACTACTCGAAACCCAGTCCTCAACTAGACAGCTCTCACGCGCACGTGGGGTTGACACCTGAAGATGACCCTCTGGGTGAAGGCTCTTTTCTTCCAGTGTAATTTCCCTGGCTGAATAAGCCTGTCACACATTTGCATAACACCCCTGCACCACCGTTTCTCATTTATACACTGGCTCATTTGGCCTTCATAATAACCCTGTGATGAAGTGGGCAAGTTCTCATTTCCACACTACAATACAGATGTAAACACTGTCGGTAATGGAGGACAAGCTCTAAACCCAAGGTCGCAGAGGCACCTTGAGCTCAAGCACTCAGAACTGGGTCTCCCAAGATGTGGTGACTTGCCTCTACAGCATCAAAATGACAAGGAGGGACGGGCAGTTTTACTGCAACAGACTACTCCTGATCAGGCATCAGGAGACATGCTGTGACCGCCTACCCGGAGTCTACTCGCGGCCAGCACAGTTTGGGATGGGCTGCAAGGTTGCATATATCCAACTGTATGCCAGGATAAGCAGTTGCTTTGGGGAATGATTTTTTTTTAAATTTATTTTCTTTCTCTTGTTAATGTGTAAGATCAAATACTGACTTTGCCATACTGAACCAATAAGAGAAAAGTGACGCCGTGGTTAGCAGTGCTTCCCTTTGGTTAAAGAGTCTGCAGGCATGTCTTCTCACACCGGATGCTTGGAAGGGTAGTTCCATCGGAAACCCCCTCTACCTGTGGCTCGACTCTTCGCTTGGCTCGCAGCAGGGAGCCTAACGCTTACTTTTCCTTTTAGTAGAAAACACAGACTTCCACTTTGGGGTTAGTAGTATGAAGCTTTCTACGAACTGATGTGAGCATCTCCTTCTTCCTCCAGAGGGAAAGCAGGAAGAAAAAGGATGGCTAGGGCACAGCTCCCAAGCTCAAGGAGTTCATTTTGTGATGGACAGACATAGAGGCTAACAAACCCCTGGCTTTGCCCACATGTTCTCATACATCCTGCTAGTGAGCACAGCCTGAGGCCCAGGACTGCACACAGGACTTCATAACCAGTCCCTTCGGCTTCTGTCACCTGTCTGCTCCCCCAATCTTCAAGTCAGTTATTTTCCTATGGTGCCCGTCAACTGGGTCTTATTTTCTACCTACCACCAATACGTCCTCAATGTTGACAAGACTTAATCTCAAGGCATGGCCTATAGGCAAAGGACAATAGGACACCCTCTCCACTCCAGAGGGAAGCTAGACCGTGTCAACAGCGTTCTTCTGACACTGAATGAAAGATATGAAGAAGCCCAATTTCATCACATGTGCTAACTGGGGAGGGCTCCCCATGGAAGATTGTTACTGACAAGAGAACAGAAATCAAGCATCACCACAGCCACACTGGCATCTGGGAAAAGGAGCCATTATCTCACACGGAATCATTTAACTTCTTCTGTTTGAATCGAAAGTCATAGACATTTTTGGAGAGCTATGATGATTGTGCAACAATATTAGCAAGAAACACCATGCTACAACAGGAACAAGTTTCAGAGACATCAAAGGCTTTGAAAGACCACTGGGAACCTTTCAAGAGTCCCTCGGTGAAGAGGTCGACTTGGTGGCAGGAAGAGTGTCACCAAATCCCACTCTGCTCTAAACTGAGAACCCTCAGGTAAGTTACTCCGGCTGGAGACCTGCCTCTTTGTTAAAGTGGGGACAAAACAGAATATCTGCCAGGAGGAGATGTGGGTGCCAGCAGTAGCTACTCAGGGGGCTGAGGCAGGAGAAACTCTGTGAGTATGTGCCGTCTGGGTCTACATAACAGGAGTTTGATATAACTCAAGCAAAAGCACTATGTAAATTCCCCAGTGCCCCTCAATGGAGCAGTCAGTGACAGGATGGAGTCATAGGAAATGAACCATAACTGTCTGTCTACATATTAGCCCCAAACTACTATGCGATCCCATGGTAACTCCGCTTATGGCAGGTAAATGCGGAAACAATCCAAATGTCCATCAATGGACGAAAGGATAAACAAAGTGTGACGTACACATAACGGAATAGTATTCATATGTCAAAAGGATCCCGACATGACCAACAACATGGATGGATCTCAATCACTACAACACATGAAGCTGCCAGGTACAGGGATAAAGACTGGATGATCACCACCCTAGAATGGACGAGTGACTAAGACAGAGGCTGCCGGGCTCTGGAGGCAGGGGAAGGAGGGGCTCTTGCTTAAGAGGGTACCGAATGCCTGTGGGGATTGATGATGCAGTGTCTGACTTAGGTGGTGGTGATGAGTACAGGGCACATTGCTCACTCACAAAGGGGCGCAAGTGGCACATGTACGCGCTTCCTCTCCACACGCACTCGGCATGCTTGCCTGCCTCTGCCTGGTACCTACTTGTTGCAGTGGTGCTTCAGATGCTTCTTGTAGCTGTCCTCCTGGAACAGGGCATCTGGATTGCAGCTCGCCAGCCAGTCGGCATCCTGCACTACCGGCTGCGTACTCTGGGCCTTTACCTTCTTCCCCTTCCGGCCCCTTGGCACAGGGGCCGACAGACCTAGAAATACCAGGGTCACTGTCACGGAGGCCTTGGCATTGGGCAGTATTGTGTCAGGGGTGGACACTGTAAGGGGCAGGTGGGAAAATGGTCTACGCTGCCACCCATTACCAAATGGTGGTGTTTCTGGTAGCCTTTTGTGACCCAGAAGCACAAAGAACACAAGACCGACCTACCGGAATGATTGAGCAGGGCTCGAGTTTGGCCGTCAGCGGTAGGCGTGATCAGGTCCCAGATAAAGCTCTTGATGTTCTCGTCCCCTCGGTAGTGATTGAGACAGTACACCAGGATGGCTCTGCAGATGGTTTCTACGTCTTGCTCAGTGAGCTGACGTTTGTAGCGTCCATGGGACAAGATGTCTGTCCAGCGGCCCCAGCTGAAAAGCAAAGAGGCAGCATGAAGATGGAGTCTGGTTGTAGTGACCTCACCTTGACAGCCGGGCCCCAGTACTGGGAAATCCCCGACCCACACGGGAATCAGTAACCTCTGGTGATCGGAAAGGAATGAAGGTACGGGCATAAAATACCTCCTTAGAGGGGAAACCACAAAGCCAGGAATTGTGTGGCCACTGAGACACCCATGTGACTAATGGCTTTCCTAGGCCGTTGGTGGCTATGTCTATCATTTTTAGGAAATGCATGCAATCTGAGGAACTGGAAATTATCATACTGTGCTTCCTTCAACTCTGATTTATAGGTTCTTATGGTGACCAACCATTTAAATTGAAAGATGGCTTGAAGTAGGCTGAGTACTAGAAATCAAAGCTACAACCCACCACAAATAGACGCCACACCAACTAGTGGAAAGTGAAAAGCCCTGTGGCTCTCTTTCAACAGGGAGTAGTCACTTCCAACTCACAGAGAAAGGGCAGGAGGAAGGACTGAGCAACGGGACAAACATACATGGCGCCGCCATCACACACAGCGGCCATACTGTTTTGTCTTGGAAATACTTGCTACACACAAAACAGGTGTAGGATGCAGAGTCTGCTTGAGCTGTGCCTCCTCAGGGCATAGCCTCTCCACTGCCCTCTGCCATAACTGAGAGCAGTGCTTTGAGAATAGAAAGAAACTGCCCTCTGCCAGGGCCTGCCTCTCCCCAAGCTGCCATTCTTCCTGGCTGTCTTGACCTTCCTCAGATCCATTCCCAAGGCCACCTCTCACCTCCAGGCCTTGCACTTGCTTCTCCTTCCCTTCCTCGCGCCTGATGCTTGACTAATGCTCACCAGGGAGAGAGTCTCTCTGCGACTCCTCCCTGCCAGAGAAGCGGGAGCATGGTACCTACGCTATGTCCTATAGCTGAGCTTCTGTGCTCTCTGTCACATCATCTCAGCATACTGCCATTTCTGCTTGCTCACCTTCCGCCTCAGGCTGTATCTGCCTTGCGCATAGTGGCGGTCCTGGTGCCCAAGAGTACCCTAGCCCAGTGCCTAGCATGCAGTGGTTATTTAATCCAACAGTAAGAGTGGGAAGAGGAGGGGACCTGACTGACAGACGAAATGCCTGAGCATCCTTCTTAGAACTAGGAGTTATTAGTACGTTCCAGTCCTAATGTTCCCAACAAAATTCCAGCTATGATCACCAGGCTGAAACAAGGAAGCAGGTTCAGGGAGCAAAGGGCTGAGGCTAGGGGAGTGTCTGTTCTACAAAGAGGCAGGAGAGCTACCCAGTGGGCACAGACTAGTGCCAAGTTGCTGAGATAGAGGATAGGCCTCAGCTGGCATTGGTGTATCCCACACTAACATCTGTGCAGCGCTGTGCATCTGTGCTACTGCCTCGTGCACCAAGGAGACACTGGAAGAGCTGCTGTCCTCAGAGAAATGCTGACTGGAATTCCATCAAGACAGACACTGGCGTGACGAGACAGCAGGTCAGAGCGCTAAGCGGGCAGCTGTGAAGAGAGCTGCAAGGGAGGCAGGCTGGTTAAGTCTGGGGGTGGAGCCCAGGGGGCCCCTAGGCAGAACAGCCTGTACACAGGCAGAAACGAGAAAGGCATGAGCAATGGGATGTGAGTGGAAGCAAAGTTCCCAAACAGAGCTCGGACTACCCATGAGACAGCATCCACACGACAGACAACCTTGCAGGCCTCAGACATGTGCCTCCCCCTGCTCTGCATGAGTACTGATCCATTGGGAGACATGCCACAGGCGGGACAGCATCGAATTGGCAGAAAGACACTTCAGCGGGCGTTTCTATTTTAGGGGCGTCAATCTGAGAGTAAAAGTGTATCTACTGATTCAGGTATTTACTGAGTTCCTGTCATTCAGAGTGCTGTGCAGGTGCCAAGCTGCATGAGACATGAAGCTGATGTGGGTCATGAGGGTTTGGGAGTCAGCCTTTAGCAAAAGGAGCCCACAGATGCTTCAAGTTCAGATGGCCTCTTAGGTTTCAGATGAGCCGGAGGAAGGTCCCCAAGTGAGATCTCTGCCTTTGATGAGACTTTAGAGCAGAAAACTATTAAAAGATAACCATGGCCATAAAGTTTATGTGGCGGTACAGTGTCACGAGATTTTGCAGTTGTACATCGTTCTTAGTTTTTAGTAATCTACAAGTAAACTGGAGTTGCCATAATTCCCAAGATGCTAGCTCACACTCCTAACACTCTCTCTCCAGTGATTTCTCTCTCCACACCCAAGAGGACTGGAACCTGGCTCATGTTGACCAAACGAGCTACAGACTGCAGAAAGTTAATGTGGAAGCATTTGCCTGGCTACACTAAGAGAAGCCACGTGAATCCACGCAGACATGGCTTTTCTAGGCTAAGAGGAGCCACGCGGATCCACGCAGATATGGCTTTCCTATGACAACTGAGAGTTCCAGCTGTTGCTCCTCGTGGATCCACACAGATATTGCTTTCCTATGCTAAGAGGAGCCATGCAGATCCACACAGACATGGCTTTCCTATGACAGCTGAGAGTTCCAGCTGTTGCTCCTCATGGATCCACGCAGATATGGCTTTCCTATGCAAAGAGAAGCAACGTGGATCCACGCAGATATGGCTTTCCTATGCTAAGAGGAGCCACGTGGATCCACAGATATGGCTTTCCTATGTTAAGAGAAGCCACGCAGATCCACGCAGATATGGCTTTCTTATGACAGCTGAGAGTTCCAGCTGTTGGAAAGGGTGATATCATGCAGTGAGTCAGCCTTACCCGTAGACCAGCAGGTTCTTCTCCACCCGGAAACACTCGCTCCTGGCATAGCCCTGGGACTTGTCCTGAGGGCGCCGTTGCTTGGTGCAAGGCTTTTCTTCGGAATCGCTTTCCAGGTCGGAGAACTCCATCAGCTCATCTTCCTTCACGGCGCTGTACAGCCGGGTCTGCTTCCTTACTCGTGGAGTGTCTATGACCAGGTTGTTCTAACAAAGGAGCAGACACAGTGAGATTGCGGCCCAACCTTTGGGTCCTATCAGGCAGCGGTCTGGGTGTGTGTGGGGGGGGCTTCTCACTCACCCTCCCATTTAAGGCATCGATGTCCAGTTCAGCCTTCTTAGCCCACTTCTGCCAGAAATTTGGGTCATCCAAAGAAATATCTGTCCTATTTCCAGATACAACAAAGCTGGCCTAGAAGGAGGAAAACATACGCATTACTCTGAGATGTGCTTCTCAGAGGCAGGACGCAAGGCAGCCTGTTTCCACCGAATATGCGCGTGTTCATCCTCTTGCGTAAACAGTACAGTGGATGGGAGACTCCCCTGGATACGTCCCACACCTGCTGTAGGTATGGGAAAGTACATGCAATGGAGGAAGGCCTTGAACTTGGCTCCAACAAGGTACTGCTCAGAGCAGATCTTTAAAAAAACAAAATCAATTTCCTGTAGAAGAAAATGCCTGAACTGTATTGTACAGCACTTCTAAAAGAAGAAGAAAGGTTGCAGAAATGTTCATGGCAGGGCATGTGCAGAGGCCTAGAGGAGAGGACCAAGGAGAAAGGGTCTTAAGGAAAAGTAGCCATGGGCAAGTCAGTGAGGGTGGATGCCAGACAAGGGGCCTTGCATGTGTTGTGGGCAGTCTGACCTCTATCCTGAGGGAAGCAGGGACTATTTAAAACGAGGGGGAAACTCACGATGGCTATGAGCATGCCTAGAGCCGCCTGGTGCAGAAGTTACAGCAACACTCTCCAGGGTAGAGATCAGAGCACACCGCTCTTGCAGTTTACACAACAAATAATGACAAAAATGAAGAAACCGAGATTTCCTCAAAGGACATTTGTCAAAAGGTGAAGTGAACAGAGGTAGAGACCAGGCAGATGTGAAACACCGAAAGGGAAGAAACCAGGGAGAACCACCATATCCAGCCCTGGCATCTGCATGCCACTCAGATGAACTATCTGTGTGCACGTGCGTGCAAACATGTGCATGCCCGCACACATGTTAATCTTGCACAGACTGAATTAAAGTGCATGCGAGGACCGGGGAAAAGTCCTGCAGGAGAAAGAATGAAAGATGTGAGGGCAGAGCCCAGAGAAGAAGCCCTGCAAGCTGGGGCAACAGAGGAACTCAACTCCCCCCTCACACCACGTAAACGGATTTTAAAGGGTGTTGGTGAGAACGTGGGAAACATAACTCTTAACACACAGGTATGGGCAGGTGACAGGGAACAGTGGCTCTAGAAGACAATCCAGGGTTCACCAATTTCAGCCACCGGGGAAAAGGAAATTAAACTTAGCACCAAGCAAACGAACAAGGAACGTTGACCAAGATGGAGTGAAAGAGAACTCATACCCATAGTGCGCTTTGGGAACGCAAGCTCATGGAGCCGCTGTGGGTTCTCCTCAACACACTGGAAAGGGAACTAGGAAATAAACAGCCTGCCACTGAGTGTATTCCTGAAGGAAGGACTTTAAGTCAACACCACAGAGACACATGTAGATCCATGCTTCACAATAGATAGGAAATGGAACTAGCCTGGATGCCCAACAACATCTAAACTGATAAAAGACTCTAGCTACACACAATGGAATTTTATTTAGCTGTGAAGAAAAACAAAATCATAACACTGAAGGAAGGTGGATGGAGCTGGAAACCATTATGTTAAGCAAAATAAGGCAGGCACAGACAGACGCGTAGTTTCTCTCACATATGAATCTAGATTGTGTGTATGTGTCTTTGTTCGTGCGTGTGCGTACACGCACGTACACAAGTTGAGTGATGAAACGACAGGAAGAGATTTTAAGCAAAAGGGTAAAAAGAATAATGAAACACATGGGACATGAAGAACGAAGAAGGGGTTCCTGCAGGGTGGAAGGGGTCCAGCGAGGGGGTACAAAGGGCATGGACAGCAGTGGGGGAAGGGTCCACACTGCACAATGACAGGTGTATGATGACAGGCCAGGAAGAAATCCGTTATTTCTACGCTAATTCAAAACTTTTCTAATTCATTGAAAAGGAAAACAAACAAACCCAGTCTGTCAGTTCCTTAAATGATACACGTGCGTATGTGATACTTAGGTTTAATCCGGTTAGGGGGCAGACAGCTAACATCACTCTCTAGGAGTTTCCTTCCTGGAATATTCTAAGAACAAATAAAAATGTGCCCAAGCAAAAGCTACCATGAAAATGTTCACGAAAAATCCCAAGTAAGCCGGGCAGTAGTAGTGTAAGCCTTTAATCCCAGCACCTGGGAGGCAGAGGCAGGCGGATCTCTGTGAGTTCGAAGCCAGTCTGAACTAGAGAGAGTTCCAGGACAGCCAGGGCTACACAGAGCAACCCTGTCTCAAAAACAAACAACCAAACAACATCAAAAGAATGCCTTGTGTGTTGGAGTTACCAGAGAATTAACTGGCCTATAATTTGTAAGGAAAAGCCAAGGTTCTGCTTATGTCTTGTGGTCCCCTCATAAGAACTCCTCATGAGCTCTAGCATGCTTCTCTAAAGACCTGGCCTCTTAGGCGGATTCGAACCTTAGCAAACGTGGACCCTTTTCCTTCAGACTCAATGGTAATAGTGTGGGTTCGACGAAGGAGAATCTGGTCAATATCCTCTTCACAGAACTTCGACCCTTCATCTTCCTCGTCCATAAGTGCACCATAAGCTCCCTTTCGTAGCAGGTCTTCTATCTCCTTCTTGGAAAGCTGTTGAACCTGTTTCAGAGAGAGTTTAAGTATTCAAAGGAATGTAGAATTTAAACAGAAACTAAATGTCTTAAGATTTACTAATAACAAAGGAAAATGCAATAAAATACGCTTCGGTTTTGAGGTGAAAAACAGCCAGTAGATCATGAGTGATGCACGCCTTTAATCCCAGAAATTGGGAGGGTGAGACACATGGATCTCTGTGAGTTCCAGGCCAGCCAGAGCTACACAGTGAGACCCTGTCTCAAGAAAACAGCACTACAAAATCCAGATGCCAAATAATTTCTTACAATCAGATGGCTGTGGACATTAGTCAGAATGAGCATGTGGCCTGGGCAGTGCCGTCTTACCCCATTGGTGGCATTTTCTCTTCCACTCATAGACTGCAGCACGGCTTTATCCAGGCCCAGCTTCAAACTAGCCTTGTCAAACATCTCTCTTTCATAGGAGTTTCTCGTTATCAGCCTGTAGATTTTGACAGACTTGCTCTGCCCTATTCTGTGGCATCGAGCCTGAGCCTGGAAGAAAAAGAAAATCAATGGCTGTTGTAACGAAATATATGGTGGTGTCCTCCCTAAATTTGTATGTTGGAAGGCCAATCTCAATGCGATTTAGAAGTGGGGATTTAGAGGTGGGGACTTAAGGGGTAATTAGGGCATGAGGGTGGTGCCCTAATGAATGGGATTAGCCTCCTAGAAGAAGAGGTAGGAGGGAAGCTGAGTGTGTTTGGAGGAAAATGGCTGTCTGTGCAGAGTTTCTCACCAAAAACCTGATCTTGCTGGCACCCAGATCTCACCCTTCCAGCTCCAGACCCTTGAGAAAGGCGTGGGATTTGTTTAAGCTGCCCAGTCATGTCGTTTTGTTATGGCAGCCAAACGTGACCAACACAGCCACTTAAGAAACACTCAGCTCTGGCCATTTCTAAAACGGCATGTCCCCATAGTTAAAGGTGCAGTTTAGAAGGGGTTAAGACACTCATACACTGCCTGGGCTGATCACTAGGCAGGAGACACAAGCCAAACAGTGACACTAGTTCCCTGGTGTGACTGATGAGTCTTTGTCACAGGAGAGTGAGAAGAGGCGCTGGGGTAGCCTGTCCCCGCTTACCTGGAGGTCGTTCTGGGGATTCCAGTCTGAGTCAAAGATGATGCAGGTATCAGCAGCAGTGAGATTAATGCCTAGACCTCCTGCCCTTGTGCACAGGAGGAAAACAAACCTATCGGAATCAGGTTTGGAGAATCTGTCAATAGCTGCCTGGCGGAGGTTGCCTCTGACTCGGCCATCGATCCTTTCGTATGGATACCTGGAAATACAGCAGGGAGACCTGACAAACAGCTACCATTTTCTCTTTCCTTTTTGCTTTTAATTAAGTATTCATTGTGCAATGCGCACTCACACAATAGAAGGAGTTAACAAATAATTTCAGATGAGAGTTGTTTTGCCATACCATTGCCTGAACAATCAAAGAGACTTTAATTTTACTTCCTCTTAAGGAAACAGCTAAATTCTAAAAATACAGTTTGAATTTTAAGAGGTTTTCTCCCCAAGTTGAATGAAATGAGGGAAAAATTGCCCATTAAAGTATGTATTGTAAAAAAAACAACAAACAGAAACCTCCTACACATGGTGCGTGCCTTTAATTCCAGCACTAGGGAGGCAGAGACAGATGGATCTCTAAGTTTGAGGCCAGCCTTGTCTACAGAGCAAGTTCCAGGACAGCCAGGGCTACACAGAGAGACCCTGTATCAAAAAACAAATCAAAAAAAAGCAAAACAAAAGTATACAATGGCCTCCTTGCAGTCATCCCAGAAGATGCCCTTATATAATTGTAAAAGGCGAGGCGATACACTGTTTCTATCCAGCACCTCTACTGTAAATGTCATTTCTAGGTGACCCATTAGAGTCCTGCCCTTTCTCTCTGTTGTTTTGTGCAGTGGCCTCACCGTCTCTGAATGAGATAGTCTTCCAGGATGTCCAAGCAGCGCACCATCTGGGAGAAGATAAGCACCCTGTGGCCACCAGCCTTCAGCTTTGGCAGCAGCTTGTCAATCAGCACCAGCTTGCCAGCAGCCTGGATCATTGCCTGGAGCTGAAAATCTGGAGACTCTGCATTGTGCGTTTCTTTAAACTCTTCCAAAATTTTCTCTTCAGCACCTGCAGAGATTGGATGGCATGACGTGAATACCGTGAAGGGGTTTTATTACTGAAAACAATGGATTTGCTTTCCAAACCCACAACAAACTGGCAAAACCAGAATAGCCCATTCACGTTTAGGAGCAGGAAGCCACCTGCTTCACTCAAAGTTAGACCCAGACACAACTATAGGCCTACAAACGGAACCATGGTTTTAGGTTCCATATATTGAAGCATTTGGGGGAAGAGATCCACATTTTTCAACAATCAAATGTTTGCTGTCTATGTTAAAAAACAATACAGAACAAAACTAAACAAACAAAAACACGCCCAAATTTCAACAATAGACGTTAGGCCAGAAATGGTAGAAGCAAGCCCCGGGCTGGAAACCTACAGGAAACCAACCTAGCACCTGAACTGTTGAGGAAGGTGCTGTTTACTAAACAAAACACAAACAGCGATTCTACCTGAGTTACCCAAACCCTATGAAGCTAAAACCAGAACCAACTCCAAGGCTTCCCTGCCTAACTTCCTTCTCCCCCATGTTTGCTATTGTGCAGAAACTTGTGCACACGAGAGGAGCCTCACGAGAAGGGCTTGTTCCCAGTGAGGAAGGCTCACCACTACCTCCTCCAACTCCTCCACTCCATGGTGTGGCGTCAGGAAGCAGCAGCAGACACTTCTTTCACTGCTCAGGTTATTTGGCTGGAGTTAAGCAGAGGTGATCTGGCCTCCTGGGCTCCCAGCACATCTGATCTTCAGAAAGAACACAAACTTCAACCACCTAAAGGGGTCACTTCTACCACTAGGCTGTGCCAGGAACTTAGCCCTCCCTACTACTGGGAGATAGGAATGCAACTGTCTCCCAAAGGCTTCTGAAGGTCGGGGCAAAGGCCACTGCAGGCAGTCAGGGGGCAGGCACCTCACAGGCAACATAAAGCAAACCATGCCACAGTCCTGTTTCCAGGAAAGGTGGTTGGTGAGATTGTCTTTAGGTCATATGCAGAACACCCTGTGAGTTAAGAATCATCAAGGGCAGATTAAAGCCACTTGACGTTTGGCCCAAGTGCCAGGCCTTACCCAGAGCACCTGACCTTTGCACAAAGGCAGACTGGCAGAAAATGCCAACTCTCTGGAACAGGCTAACTTTTACTCCCCCCCTTGCATACGAACAAAAAGCTGAGATTCAGATTTTTTTTTTCTGTAAGTGTGGAAGCAACCCAAGGAAAGACAAAGAACAAAACGTCGCGTCTCTGATTGAAGGGATGGTGTCTCCCAAGCCTGAGATCTGTAAACCCAGGTGCTGGATTAGGAAAGCTCTTGTGAGCAGGAAAGAAATATCACATTAGATCTCTTAGAAAGCTTACTTTTTTATTCTTTGTATAATGCATCGTAAGATACCTATAATTTAGAAATGAATTTTTTACTTTTAAGATGTTTGGATGTTCTTTGTCCATGAGGGGTATAATCCAATCCAAATGAAATGTAATGTAGTTTAAAATAAGTTAGTGATCAAGAAATAGTTTTCAAAAATGAGATTTTTTTTTTAACTTTGAGACAGCAAATGTCACACCTGGAATTATTTTAATAAAAAAATTCAAATATAAATAATTCAAACAGAGGAATCTGAACTTACTCTATTTTAAATTCAGTAGGAACAAGCAAATTAACTCCTGCCTTTTCAATGAATTTATCATAAAGTGTGAGTGTGCATGCATGCGGGCATGTGAGGGCAGAGGCATCAGACCCCTCCAGAGATGGAGCTACAAAAGCAGTTGTAAGCCGCCTCCTGCGATGTGAGCGCTGGGAATTCAACTCAGGTCTCGCTCCTAAGAAGAGCTTTAGTAGCTAAGCATCTCTCCATAACCACTGAGCCTTTCTCTAGCCCCTATGACTTCTTATTTTATAAGAACGGTTAAAAAAGAAATAATATATATTTTTTTTCGTGTGTGTGAGTGTGTGTGTGTGTGTTTAGGGTCGGGGATGGGGGTGAGACAGGGTTTCTCTGTGTAACAGAGCCCTGGCTGTCCTGGAACTGGAACTCACTTTGCAGACCAGGCTGGCCCTGGCCCCAGAATCTCTGCCTCCCGAGTGCTGGGATTAAGAATGTGTAGCGCCACGTCAGGCCCTTACAGTTCTTTCAGTGTTGCATTTAGTAAGGCATGTGGAAAGAGAGGAAGGAGAGGGCAGCAATTTCTGCCCTATGTATTACAGTCAATTTTTTAAAATTTGCAATTAAAGGTTTGTTAAGCTGTCAGATTTGGAAACATTAACTGAATATGGGTTGTGATGACCCAGACTACTCTGTTAGCACTGCCCTAATTAAAGCATGGCTGACACTGTATTCATCAGTACATGATGCTGTATTCATCAGTACCTGCACAGCAAAGGCAACGTGAAATTAGAGTGGAGCTGTCTTTTCTTTTCATGTCTTTGTTTGTTTGTTTTGAGACAGGGTTTCTCTGTATAGCTTTGGAGCCTGTCCTAAACTCACTCTGTAGACCAGGCTGGCCTCGAACTCAGAGATCCACCTGCCTCTGCCTCCCAAGTGCTGGGATTAAAGGCGTGCGCCACCACCGAGTGGAGTTTTCTTACTTGAACAGAGAGCTGCTATCGGGGCAGTGGCTGTAATGTCATCTATGTGTACTAGCCATTAGCAAAGAGGAGAAACATCTAGTTCTTCCAGCTCTCGGGGACTTGGGACATGTTTCTATCCCTCTTGTTCTCACGCCAGGAAATCAGAATCTAGTCAAACGATGCTTAGGTCAGTATGAACCATTCTGCTTAGGCTATACAGGTATATACCTGCTAGCACACTAAGTGCCTGCTAGATGCCTGATATTCTTTCAATCACATAGTCTTTTGTATTCTGCCCCCCTTCCAGTGGTTTCTCCCATTACGCGCCTCTTCCCACTTCTACCTAAGCACAGAATTCTTCCTAAGACATGCCCTGTGGAACAGAACTTTACCTCAACTGGGACACTTTCCTCTGTCATGGCTAGTACAACTAAAACTTCCTTATGAAAGTTAATTGCATCCAGCAATGGTTCCATGCAAAGGGACACTTTCAGATGAGAATGGACAGTTGGCCCTTGGACAGTCTCTGTGAGACAATGTCTCCCTTCCTAAATTCTCCTAAAGCTCAGAGCCTAGTGTGTGGAGCTGCATTTTTAAAAACCATACTTTGCCAAAAAACAAAACAGAGGCATAAGGACCCCTGCTTAACAGATGCTTTGTTACTTACTCTAAGGACAGAAACGTTCACGCCAAGGTAGGAAAATTAGGACAAACATCTCCAGGAGACCTAAGGGGCTCTGGAAGAAGAGCTATACAGCAGACCCTAGAGAAAAACCAGCCATGGAAAAGACCCACCGTCTATGTTTTGTGGGGAAAAACTCGGCAATGTTCGATGCATATAATTATTCTGAGTGAGCACAGAGGACACAGAGGCACCGGAGTGGCCATCTCATCATGGTGCTGAGCAACTATGATACATGCCCCACCAGCACCAGGAGTCCTCTGGGGAGTATTTTTTTCTCCCCTTTCCCATTGGAGATAGTTATTGTCTGTTTTCTTCCTATAGGCTATGAATGAAAAAGTGTGTGCACACACCCAGGTGTGTCCTCCACGCACGCCAGTAACTTCACTAAGTCCCAGCTCACTGACTGGGTGACACCAGAAAAGCTTACAAACGCATAATGGCATGATTAGGGGGCTTGCGTAATAAACATGCAGCGATCATACACGGCACTCTCTTTAGAAAACAAAACCAAAGCCACCACCTTCAAAAGCAGTTCACAGACATCACTGCAGAGCAAGTGGCCGTCACTGCGAAGCAATGGCCTCGGGCTCTGTGCTCTGAGGCTATCGCAGGCAGACACCACTTTCTACACTAACAAGGGTATGCAGGGAGGTCAACAGGTGTACGCTGCCCGCGAGACAGGAAAGGTGAGGAAATTTAGGTCAGCTGACCTTGACTCTCACAAATCAGATGGATGAGGCTTTGTCCTCCTTAACTGCACTGCAAGCTTATTACAAACATCCACAAGAACCCCGAACTACCTGCCAGCACAGTATAAACTGCCCAGATCACAGCCACAGACCCCCAGCTTGTCTGCTTGCTTGTCTGTCTGTCCTTCCATCATTTTTATATTGCCTGTAATCAGTATCTCTATTGTTTTCACTTTTGAGGCAGGCTCTCATGAACAAGACCTTTGCCCTCCCCATGATCAGCCTCAAGTTTGCTACATAACTGACAAGAACCCTGAACCTCGGGATCTTGGTGCCTGGACTTCTTCAGTGCTGGGATTAGAATCATGTGATACCACACCTTGATTGATGCTGTGCGCTGGGATGGAACCCAGAGCTCCCAACAGTAAGATGAGATACATCCTCAGCCCCACAGACACATTTCTAGTCAGTGCTCAGTTCCAACACCAGCCACGGCTTCCCTCCGCCTACAGTCTTGGGCGAAAGTAACGTGACCCCATCTGATGGCATCATAGTGGGGTCCAGTGTGTCTGGCACAGTCCTGGGTCTCACACATTGCTGTACTTTGGATAAGATCCCGTCTGTTCTTTCTTTGCTTATGTTAGGACTTCAGCCTTATCACCCCTTTCTTTTCCTAGTCCTGCCTGGCAAAATCCTTGTCTCATGCGTCATCTTTCTCTGAGATTTTCATCTCAATTCTTCTACATCCTGACAGGTCCATCTAAGACCATACTGGCTATGCTCGTACAGGCATGGGACACACATCTCCTTAACCATTTTTGGGAGCATTTATAAGTATTTAACCCATGGAAGTCCCATGTCACTATGGAGTAGCAAACGAAGTCTCCACAGGTAACAGGGACAACATAACGAACAGGACTTTAAGATTCCTTCCCGTTTTCAGGAGACACGAGCTAGAAGTCTCCCGACGGCAAGGGATCGAAGGCCACTTTTCTATCAGATACCTGAGGTAGCTGGCAGTGCTGCCCACACAGGGATGCTCTTTAGTACTTGGGAATCAAACACCCACCTCCCTTCCAAGGAGACCTCACAGGGTTCCCCTGTCTTTAGCAGCCCGCCCCTCCTAACATCATCCATCCCTGGCAAACGCCTGCTTTCACATGAAGGGGATTGGTAGGAGGGAAGAGGGCATGGCGTTTCCAGGTTCACGGGAGCACTGGCCACTAACCTCAGCAATGACAAAGGAGGGCACCCCCCATGAGCACACGCACACACCATGAGCGCCTCAGCGCAGGGGCAGAGGGGAGGAGCTTCTGAAGCTTGTACCAACCTCCCATTTAACAAGCTCCGGGCGGGCAGACAGACGGGCGGGCTTACCATTGATTAGATAGGGGTGATTGCAGCACTTTCTCAGTTCCATCATAGTGTTTAAAAGGTTAGGTACGTTAGCTTGTCCACCACCTTTGGAAAGAAATGTAAAATTCTTCTCAAGGATGGCTCGGTAATATTTCTTCTGAATGTTTGTTAGCTCAACTTCAATAATAGTTTCTTCTTTGGGGGCCAAGTTCTTTTCTACATCCTCTTTGAGACGTCTCAACATCATTGGCTTTAGAATAGCCTGTAGTTTTTGCACCTAAAAAAGGACCTCAGGTCAATACTGGCATCTCCATTTGCTTGTGTGTTAAAACATTCTGGCATATTAAAATAGGGAAGGCTGTCTTATTGATTTAACATCCACTTGCAGTTTTCAAAGCCTTGGAGGATTGTAAAGGAGCTAACCTCTGTGCTGTCCTAAGAGAAACAGAGAAGGCTGGGTGGCTTACGTCAAAGAGAAAATACTTCACCTATCCAGAATTCCTGACTAGCTTGAAGGGCTTGAAAACCTCAGAGCTGGTGTTGGGGGAAGGGTGTTTAGTTTTCCTTTTTGTCTAAGCCATGGAGATGAACAGGAAGAGGGCAGGAGCAACGTCAGAAGTTTATGTGCTTCTCTTCCGTTGTGGAAAGAGACACAGAATGAGAGTAAGGGAGCTGGGAGATATTACTCTGCATCAGTGGCCAAACCAAGGAGGGACGTCACCCTCTGGCTCTCTTTTCAGCAACTGGCACAGCACTGTGACCTTAGAGGAGAAACAAAACAGAGCACGCTCTGAACAGAATCAGAAGGTTTGAGCCAGTAAACTGGAAAGGGGGCAAATAAGCCCAAGAGTTCAAGCTTATAAATGCATTTATTTCAAAATTAGTGAGGTGCAGGTCTTTGCTGGCTCAGTGCCTATGGCAACCAAGTACTTCTCACACACAAGCCCTCTAGTTTCTCCCAGAAATCCAGCTGGCCAGTTGTACCTCCCAGGAAAATAGGCTTGAAGCAGTACAGTTCAGAAATGAGAGTGAGGACCCAAAGTGGACAAGTGATCCTATAAAACCCCTGCGACTTCTGATCAGTACACCCTGTAGAGGCAATAACCCAGAGGCACAACTCTGTGAAGGTTGGGTCTGTAAAAGAATCTGCCTATAAAAACGCAACAGGCTTTTGTGGGGGCTGAGGAACAAACAAGATCACCTTCGTAATGATGACCTGAAGTCCAAGAGAAGGGTACACAAAGCTGTTCACCAGGGTGGCAAATACTGTGACATAATCCTTACATCTTAGAAGTCGCAAAAGCCATTGCATGAGCTCATCTTCGGTGTCGTGACCCAAGGCAAAGTGGAGGGGTAAGTACCTGTTCTTCTGTTTTCAGATCACCAAATTCTTGCATGAAGGTTGTTTCTGAAGGGAAGCGACTTGGCTCCAAGAAATGGAGCAGGCTGAAGAGCTCTTCCACGGTGTTCTGCAGCGGGGTCCCCGTCAGCAGCACTTTGTGTTCCTAGAAGAACGTGAGAGAAACAGCTTGCCGAACTGGGACAGAACAATTTCTTAAAGCCAACACTTTTCTCTCCGTACCTATACTCCCCTACTTCTGCTCCCTGTGGCAATCAGCATCCACCGTACACACGTACACAAGGTGTAGAGCTCAGAACAGAGAGAAAGAGATGCAGGCACACGTGGCTCCTGCTCCAGGTAAACGCAAACACAGCACAAACTCTGCAGACTCCTCCCACGTGCCCTGACACTCTACTTCTTCTGAGTTTCCTAGGCTAATATTTAAGGATGACCTTCTTCTAAGTCCCTCAATCTCAGTTGCTTGCTTTCTCCACTGTAGCTCAATTTTTCCTAAAGTCCCTAGACACAGTTACTTGCTCCTTTCTGTTCTCTCCATCAGCAGGACGCTTACCTTTCCATCTGCTTCCTGCATGACTCACGGTAGAGACAAAAGAAGTGCTTCAAATGCAACAGCGCATGAAAACTGAGTTTGTTCTGCGAAAATTTCCAACTAGCAAAGAGGTCGGCTTAGTTTTAAATACCAAAATCATTAAAAGTATTTCTTTGGCTAGTCTTCCAGCTTGTGAGCCCCTCTCCAACTATTAATGCAGCCATGCCTTCTCTATTTCTACATAGGTAACAGAGATGCTTTTTAGATCGGTCAGGATTAACAATGGTAAACTTACTGTTTTTAAAATGTTTTCTGAGACAGGGTCTTGTGTGTCCCATGCTGGCCTTGAACTTAGGACCCTCCTGCCTCTACCTTTCAGGTGCTAAGATGACAGGCACATATCACCACACCAGGTTTGTTGGTGGTGGTGTTGTAAGAGACGGGTTTCTCTGTATATCTTTGGCTGTCCTGGAACTCACTCAGTAGACCAGGTTGGCCTTAAATTCACAGAGATCCTCCTGCTTCTGCCTTCTGAGTGCTGGGAGTAAAGGCGTGTGCCACCACCACCTGGCACCCAGGTTTTATATAGCACTTTGGGGACTGGGTCTAGCCAACATTTGTGGATGTTAGGCTCTATCAACTGAGCTACACTCTAACCCCAAGCTTACGAATTTTAAAAGCCTTAATATGTCCTTCTTTTGGTATTTGGTGTATAAGACAACAAAATTATTTTAGGAAGTGACTGCTTCAAAGGTAAGATTTTTCTGGTTTAACTTGAAATCTTACCATGCAGAACCTATGCTCACTAAGCTCTCGTGAGATAATTAAAGCAATGGCAACATCTACCAGGTCTATCTGTCAATCAAGTTCTTTATCAGTGAGGTGAAGTGGTTCAATGTTTTTGTTCCTTTTTCCTTCCTCTCTCTCAGTAGAAGTCTCTGGTTAAGGAAGATGGATAGATCACCATCGTTATTAGGCTCATAAAGCGTGATCCATTTGCAAATGAATGGAAGGTCTTCTTACTGGTGGGTCACAAGGGCCATGATCACTGATTTGCTGAAGTCCTAAGTGACTTTATCTGAGAATGTTTGAAAGTGCAGTCACAGAGCGAGGAGAGATCACTGTGGTGGAGGAATGGTACTAACTGTCTTGGAGCTTTCTCAGACCTTTTCTTACTAGCCTCAGCTCTGAACATTTCATTTAAAAGTTAAAGACTTTTAAGTACACTTATGGCAAAGTAAACTTATTTGGAAAAAGGGAGCCCCATCTTGGGGTACTGGGCATTATCACTTCCAATCTGCCTTGAAAACACGTTTGTTCTCTTTAGTACGGATGGAGGATGTGTACTTAATTTCATTTAAGCAACACATTTTTGTGTGGAGCCTCCTGCAAATGAATGAGGAGACAACAGATTCAATGAAGACCTACAACAACCTCATGGCAGCCCCTCTGTTGAGGGCATTTCTTCCAGAGCTCCTATGGAGGACCATGGTGACCATAGATACCCTCTGCATCTCCATTTCCTTTGCCATGGAGTAGAAAAAGATACCCAGCAATCCTCTTTGACTTGGAGATCATCTTCATCAAGTGCATGCTCATCCCAACTCAGTGTAGAGCATTTAACAGTGATCCCTAAGGTGTACGGCCCCACCTGCACAGGGCTCCTTTTCACTATTTGACAGTGGTTAAGAGCATAGGCTAAAATGATATTGAAGGTAGGATTTAAGCACCAAGCAATCAGCTATTCTGAATTGCATAAATAAAATGACACTTTGAATTTGGACAACAACAACATCTTCCACCTTAAAAAGCATCTTCTGAAACAAGTCTCTGGAGATTTCTAGAGCATTAGCCAAAATGTGTTACAGGCACACTGGCCATGACAGTCCGAACATAGGACTGGTCTCCCACAGCAAGGGACAGCCTCAGCCTCCCCTGGCTAACTCAGTGAGGAAAATATTATTTCCCTATGTGCTATCATGCATAAAAGATAAATAAATATTTGGATATGTAACAGAAAAGTTATTTCTATTCCAGATTCTAATCCATTAATAAAATGCTAATTCCCAAAACATCTCAAAAGCAAGTGAATTTTTTGAAGTTGATGGGATAAATAAATTTTTCTCAGTAACAAAGGGGTGTTTTACAATGAGACTCTACTATTTTGAGACATGGGAACTAACAATAAAATACAAGTTAAGACAAACTCAGTCATGACTTTAAGTCTTCCGAAAGGGACCATGAACTGTATCTTAGTGAACTGCCATGAAGGCAAATCCCTGCTCTGAAGATAAGTTAGACAGGTTGTAGACATGTGTGTTTACCTACAAAGAAAGGATTACTGCACCACACTGCCCAAGTGTTACCTGGAGAAACCAAAGACAGCTAGGAGCTGTTCCTTCTATAAAATCCCAGGTCAAGACCTTTCTCTGTTTCTAAATGTTCATGCTGCTTTGTGGACTGGCTACCAAAATTGGTGAACTTTTTTACAAAAGACTTAGGACAATGTTAATAAGTTCTTTACTTGACAGGAAAATGGGAAATGCTACCCTATGTAGGAAAATTTGGTCAGGCTTCTTTAAGCAAAATTAGATTTCACCTGTTTGTGATTAAAAGAAGGGCTTGTTAGTCCCTTGCAAAGCTCTGACAGAAGGCTCTGAGGTTCTTTTCAGTAGCTGAGGTCTTTGGTAAAATGTGGATAGCCCCAAACATGCAGAAAGTCCCTTCCAAACTCAATGACAAGAGACCTACAGAAGACCTTTAGTTTCTTGAAATTCATCAAATCTGCCAACACAATTTAAAAAAAAAAACAACTTTCTTTCCTTTACGCTATACATTAGAAATGAGGGGCAGAGCTGATGAGATGGCTTATCAGGTAAAGGCACTTGCTGCCAAATTGACAACCTGAGTTCACATGCCAGAACCCACGTGGTGCAGAAAACCAAAGTAGCTCGCCTCACACTTCCATGGTGCACCACGGTGTGTGTGTGTGTGTGTGTGTGTGTGTGTGTGTGTGTGCATGCATGGTCAGGCTGTGCTGCCAACTCTAGATTAAGAGGGAACTGCAGAGCAACTCAAGCAGCAACTGCCATCAGAGGATTGTATACACAGC
>LOJH01000157.1:22183-32424 GCA_001685095.1 Ellobius talpinus | reverse complement strand
GGAACTGCAGAGCAACTCAAGCAGCAACTGCCATCAGAGGATTGTATACACAGCAGCAGGCACAACAAGGGGCCAGATACTGCTATTCTGACAATTTACCTGTGGCAATTATTCCTAGAGGAAAGAAAAATCTTAGCACACCAAAGAAGGAACACATGGTTATTTCTTTGGAGACTGGAAGATCACAAGCTAAGTAAGGTTGAAAAAAAAACTCAGAATAATGTAAGGTCTTCAATATCTCAAGCCTTTCAGCATCTATACAAACTGAAGGGATGGCCCAGCCAACTAACTCTCTGTGTACATACAAAACTGGCCCCAATGGGGCAAAACCACATGCTTGGAACACAGCTGGACTGTCACCACAGAAGCAACATTTAACTCAAAAGTTAATGACATGCAGATACTTGGTGAAAATAACATGACTCTACCCTGCTGTGATACCAGCAAAGCAGTAAGGAGGAGCAGGGGACAGCAGGCTCCAAGTAGCTTAGCTTAGGAAACCGACACGCTTGGCATGCGCCCTTCACAGGCAACACGCTCAAGCAGCTAGACTCAAGCGAAGGTGCTGAGACCCGGGGCGTCATCAATGAGACCGTGTCATCAATGGGACCGCGTCATCAATGGGACCGCGTCATCAATGAGACCACGCCATCAATGGTCACTAACCAGGTCCATCATCTTCAGTCCTTCCAGCAGCTTGCAGTTCCTGTTCTTCAGCCTGTGGGCTTCGTCAATGACCACACAGCGCCAGGGGATATTGCGCAGCTCAGGACAGTCCGTCAGGATCATCTCGAAAGTAGTGATGATGGCATGAAACTTATAGGACCCCTTTATCACTCGACCCTACAGGAACAAGTCGGAATGATCACACGGGAGTGACTACGGTGGTACAGTGGACGATGAGGATAACCAAGCTGCTAAGATCTACGTACCGAACCCCTGGAGATCTCTTACTTTAGGTGGCACATTCTGTTTTCAAGCTATTTATCAGACTGGAGCTATTTTGGCAAAAACAGAATTTTCAAATATTTCCTTTTTAAACGAAACTAGAGAAGTGCTAGGAAAAGCTGAGTCAACTTGCCGTAGAAATCACATGGCATAAAGTGCCATTAAGAGCATGCGGTCTCATCAAAGCCCGCAGAACCCAAGAGGTGCAAGGCCAAGGGAATCGAGTGCCAAGGGAACTTGAATTTGTTTAGAAGTTTCTCGAGCTTCTTTCTAAACTTGTTTTATTAACATTTCTTGTAAAATGCCAAAACATTTGAAATTTAAAAAATTCAAAAATCCAAAATGATGACCCTTGGAATTCCTTAACTCTAAAGACAAACACAGATTTCAATATTTTTCTCCTTTAACTGTAGGCTATGCCTTTTTATTTAAAGAGTGCATGTGTATAAAAACTGCCTTATTTGTAACTACAGGACAACATCTATTGCTTAAAGCTTACACATGTTCTAGCATGCACCATCCTCTATCATGGCATGCATAATGCTTCATTGCCAATATGAGGCAATTACAAGCAGGTAACTACCACAAGACAAAATTAAAGCAATTCTTACGAGAGTCAAAGTATTAAAGTCTTCTTCTTTGATGTACTTGAATTTTTTAAATACTTAATTATTTTTTCACTCTGGTCACATCTGTTTGGTAGAGTCTTAGGCATATAAAATAAACTAGGCTACAAATATATTATGGAGTTTTGTAACCACCAAATGTTAAGTTATTCCTTCTAATTAAATAATCAGAATGACAAACGCTAGAAATAGACAAAGCATGTATAAAATATAAAAATATTCACGGATGTAGGAAGATGACAGAAACGCGTAACGGACAAGCAATCTCAAGTAAGTCTCTCAAGTGAGCAAATTGATCATCACCATGCCACAGAGATTTGGGTCTTCAACATGCACAGGGGTCATACCCCAACAAGTCTTACCTGGGGATCTTTGAAGTACATTTCATACAACTGAATGGTCCGACGACTAGCTTGGCTCCCATGATACACAACCACGTTTAGCTCCGTCCAGGTTCGGAATTCCCTTTCCCAGTTGGGGATCGTGGACAATGGGGCGATTACTAAAAAAGGGCCATGGATTCCTTTCAAATATATCTCATAGAGAAATGTAATGGACTGGATAGTCTTTCCCAAACCCATTTCATCTGCTAAAATGCAGTTTCGCCTTTAAGGGGGAAAAAAGACAGAAAAGCTTAGTGAGTATTAGCTATTCTGTAACTATTTTCTTAGTTCAACAAAATACATGTCAAAGGGAATCGCTAAGAAACAAATATTATTTCTACATAGCTCTATCAATTTCTCTATTAATTTATTCCGTGGATAAATTAAGTGTATCCCAACAGTTGGATTTTAGAAATGTATTACAGCATTAACTATTACTTAAGGTTTGCTAAAATTAATATTTCTAATACTGCAAAGGGAAAGAGCCACAGCATTTGTTAAAAGTAAAGAGAAACATGTTTTACATACATGTTGTACCAATTGAAAAGTAGCCAGTTCACTCCCTCCAACTGGTATTCCCTGAGTTTGTTATTGTTTCTATACTCCCTGGAACTCTCCGACTTCTTCCAGTCATCAGCAGGAGGTCGCTCCTGTTCCAAAGACAGGAAATCTCATTAGTGGTTTCTCCAAGACTGCACATGGACGCTCCTTCCAAACCGAACCCTTCACCATGGGCCGATCCTCACCACACGCTCTGTTTCCGGCTCCCTGGACATGAGCTGCTCAAACTCTTCGATCTTCGCTTGATCGATGTCCTGCCTCAGCTCCCATGTGCTGTCCTCGTAAGGGAGTGAGCACCACTTCACCAGATAGTGAGTCACAGGCTGGGATGGGGTCAAAGAGATCGGGACTAAAGTCACTTGACCAAATATCATATAGTAAGGAGAAACATGCCTGTTCATCAGTGCAACCCCCACAGGCATCAGTAAAACTGAACTGCCCGCACCTGAAAACTATAACCACTGAAAGCTATCTCCAGTGTACATTGAGAACTGTGTTACTGGATGTTAACCAAGAAAAAAAATTAAGTTCTTATCTGAATCATTGGTTCATGAACAAAATATCAAGGAGTAGCTAATGAACAGCAAGAAGCCAAATCAAAGGTTCATTTTTATCTGTCAATCACTCATCAAGTATACTTGAACTTACATAGTGAACCATCTTAGCGCCTTTTTAAATATAATTGAATAGTTGCCTGAAGAGTGAAAAATGTATGAGACAAATCTACCTTTTTGTTCGGGGGGAAAAATGACTGTTTGCATTCAGCTACATTAAGATAATGAACTTGCGTTCTGGAAGAATGAAGGGCAAAATGTTTTGGGTGACCTGTGCCAGCAGGAATTCTTTGTCCCCTTTAGAAACACGAGAGTCTGCTGATCTTCAGCTGAAGATCAAGGTACACTGACATGTCAAAAATATTTCCTGACAATGCAAATCTGCTCTGGGACAGTAAGGCAACCAAGGTAAAGATGGCATCATGGTCTTTGAAACACTGCAAGTTTCATTACATAAAGCTTGGAGAATGGAGTGTTCCGTGGAGGGCCTCCAGAGCTCAGCACTAATGTTGGAAGCTCAGTTCCGTGGAGGGCCAGGAGCACCCAAACTCATGGCAGGGAGACACACAGTGACTGACTGAGACAGTTACCAGACTTTCCCTCGTCCTCACTTCCCTAGTGGGTTCTTTCAGTCTCAGAGGTTTATAAACAACACAAGAGAGCCGGGTCTGGGGTCCACTATCCTCAGAGCACTCCACTAAATGAAGTTCATCAGCTTCTCTAAGCACGTCCAATGCCAACTTCCACTAAACTCCATTCTGTTACAGGTGATACAGGTGTGCTGTCAATTTCACAAGGAAATCTCGTGTTACATGATACACATGTACAAAATGTGTTGAGGTCTTTATTGATCAGCATATAATTGTGAATTTTTTTAACACAGCTCAGACTGAAAATATTAAGAGTGAAACTCTTCATTCTAAACCCAAAATATTTAGCGCTATTAAGTCACAAATCTAACACGAAATCAGGTAAACATAGACCAAGTGTGTGGTAATGGGAGGTTCTGACCAGGCCCAGGCCTTGATTCTGTCCCTTCTGTCAACACGCGTGAGCTACCTGAACCACCCTGTGTAACAAAGAGGATCTGTTACCTCGCCCCGGTCATCTGTGCTATGTGCAAAGTCCATTATCCGGTCAACTTCCACATAATCTGGATTAAAAAGATCATCCTCAATCTGTTCCAAAGGAGGAAAAGAGGTTAAAATGTTTACTAATTTCTTCAGAAAAACACTATTTCACTTTTCACTAGGCAATAATAGTTTGGGTCGCAGCAACACAAACTTTGTATTTGACATACTCTATTATATTAATTGAAATGCTACAATTTAACAAAATCACTCCCCGTGAGGAAATCAAACTTCTCAGACTTTGTGAGCTGGGTATTTTAATTACTATGTGAAACCCTTTACTATGAGGGAATGTTTAAGAATATTTCAAATGAAGTGTGAAATTACAATTCACTAATGAGCAATCCAAAAGGCTTATGGCATGCAATACATTTAGCATTCTTGAAAGTACAGTCTGCAGCGGAGAATCAGAGCCACACACAGGACAAGGGCGTGCATCTCAGAAGCACTGCTTCTTCTGACGCTGTGAGCCACCATGTACGGGAGGGATGCGTATGGGCTATGAACCTGAAACCCGCAGGTTTCCCTTCCGGAAACCTCTGCAGCCGGTAGCAGGCCTTCCCATAGAATAACAGTCTTCCGGCTGATCTTAAACATTCCAGGGATTTGTTTGTACTGAACACTGAGTGTTTGGGTGAACGAATTCAAAGAAATGAAGCCTAAGTAGAAATACTTAACTGATATTCTAACAATATTTACAAAAGCAAAGTAACACGGCTTGCTTAGAAAGAATACAAGAGTATAGTATAGTTCAAACAGGTTATATTCATATGAAAGAATGGATGGTGGCTCCCACAGTTACAGGCCATGTCATTCTTTAAAGAAGCCCACACCTGTGAAATTTCTGGTCTGAGTCATAAACAAAAGCCACATTGTCATATGTTGCTACAGATTAGTTTGGTAACAGTTTTTAATCTAACAAGCAAAGGGCAATTTAGGAGTCAGTTAGGCCTCATTCCCAATGCCTTGAAAAGTGAGCTGTCAGTCACATACTATGTTCAAGGAAGGCACACACTCTGGGCTATTTGCACCCATGTAAAATGTCCAACTTGGGTGCTTCAATTATGAATTATGAAACAAACAGCATAGAGACAAAACCATACTTCTGCTGCTGTGGGCTTTCTAACAGAGGTGAGTGGTGAGGAGAGAGCACACCACTGTGGCCACTCCATCTAAAGGGTTAATACACGGATGTATTTAGCTCCGCCAAAGCTCGATTTTCAGTCCCTACATCCCTTCCCGCTGAGGGAGCACTCTGGCATCATGAGTATGATGGACTTCCTGGCCTGAATAGATTTTTCATGCAGCAGAGTCAGGAAACCCCAGTGTCAACAAAGAATGCAAGAACAGCCAGAGATCCTACAGGAACAGAGTTGAGGGACGTGCAAGGCCATGATCATAATGGGTCTGCGTGTGTGTAGAAGAAGGGAGGGCTGTGGGAAGCCATGATCACCAATGGGTCTACGTGTGTGTAGAAGGGAGGGCTGTGTGAAGCCATGATCACCAATGGGTCTGCGTGTGTGTAGAAGGGAGGGCTGTGTGAAGCCATGATCACCAATGGGCCTGCATGTGTGTAGAAGGGAGGGCTGTGTGAAGCCATGATCACCAATGGATCTGCATGTATGTAGATGAAGGATGGACAGAGTCAGCCTTTCCTCAGTTCCAGGATAGAACTGAGATTTCTAGTTGCCATTTCACTAGGAAGACAACGCTTCTCATCCTGAGTGCCTGGGTGCGAGTGACTTACACAGTTCAGACAAATGGGCTGGACATTAGGGCCAGGCACAATTCCCTGAAGAGTGTGTAACTACAGGAACCAGAATCCAAATGAATTTAATAAAACTGAACCATGATTTAAGGATGGGAAAGAGATCCCATTGTGTCTTCCCCTTTGCCCTCCTACAGAGCCTCAGATAAGATCAACAAGACATAGGTCCCTCTTCTCCAGGGATGCTGCTCTCCCAGCACCTGGAAATTTTAACTTTGCTTTCATTTAAAAAGGCACAAGAAATAGAAACCCACAGCTCTGTGTTTGTCAGACCACTCTTTCAAAGAAAGAACCATCCTAATAATCTCCAGGGGGAGAGAACGGAGTCAAACTCAGTAGCCAAGCCTCTCGGTGTTGAGTACTCGTTGCTACCGAGGCAGCAGAGCAGAAGGGTGAGGCCAAAGGGCAGAGCACAGGCACCTCAGACTCCCTGCCCGCCTGCAGGTGTCCTGGAGACAGGTTCCAGGAAAGCACACTCAGTCCCTGGAGCTCCTGTGAGGATCCGACGGCATCTTCTTTCTGACCTCCCTCATTTCCACAAAGGAGTAAACATGAGGGCACCTGTCCAGCAGCCAGCATTTTACAATCTTCATGTTCTTAGCAGTTTATAGCCAGTTAAGTCTTAGTGATTTACATTTTGCTTTCGGCCCTGGTAAGTGCAGGGGGATTGAACACAGAGCCTCACATTGGCAAGCAAGTGTTCTACTACTACATGCCTGGCCCTGGTTTACTCTTTCAGGAGAGCAGCTAAGGAATCACCAAGTCATCATTTTCAAAGTTAGAGAGCTGTTGTTTTTGCAAATCTTTTTGTCTTGGACTTGAAGGAAACTTAGTGGTCTCGAGTCCAGGATGTTCCACCCTTTAAAACCTCACTGACCGTGACAGGAGCCGGTCCTCTCCTCGTGCAGATCAGTGATCTCTGTCTATTTGTAACTGAGAACCAGGGTAGGAGACACTGCCTCCCCTCCGTGCAAAGGCACACAGCATCTGCTCAGTGCCCTCTGCAAGAGGCGCAGGCTTCAATGGCAGCCATCTGCCACACTTACCCAGACACCCTCCAGACCTACTAAGTTCTGACCTGGTCTCATCAGACTGCTGTCTGCTCACTCTGTTCATTTCCCAGCTTGTGCTCACTGTACAATATTAGCCACACCATCACTGTTATTCCCACATCTCCTGAGAACCAGGATTTTCTAGATGAAGCCAACGGGAAGAACAAGAAATTTCCTATTTACAAATTTTAGCCATACCAGTTACCAATATGCAAGTAACAGCATCAAATGAGGAACGCCAGTCTTTGTTTAGAGCTTACTGACCAAAAATTCAAACTTTCGAGTATCTTAATAAAGAAAACATTTCAAAGATTGATCAGGTCGTTCATACCTCTGAAAGGAATTTGTTCTGGCCCTGTTTTGACTTAAATCGTTTTATCTTTTGCTGAATTCTCTTATCTTTCTCCAGATCTTCAACAGACGCCCACTGACAATGAAGATAAGAGCTGAAAGAATCAAACAGCATCCTTGAAACATAATCAGTGCATTTGTCTTATTTTCTTAAAAATCATCAAAAAAGACTGTTCACAAACCCCGCTTAATTAATGATTATTGATAGTGCCAAGCAACATGCTATATAGCCACCAATGTTTGAAAAGAGAAAATTGACATTGCAAGTGTACTTAAAAGTTGCTATCTGTCAAACCTTGTGCTTAAAAAATTAAATTTTTTTTAGTTAAAATCAATCAATAAAACAAACAAACAGAAAAGAGCTGAGAGTAAGGTGATGTCCTAAGTTAACAAATTATACACCAGTTTCAAACAATTAGCACTACTCGGTGGCCTTAATTACAAAATGTTTTGAGTCTTTTATCTTTGAGAAATAAAAGGTTCTTATCAACTCAGAAGAACTCAAATTTAAAGCCTCAGTTGCTTTAGGGATGGATAAGGGAGCAGTATGTCCCTCATTCACTCAAGGCCTAAACACAGGCCCTGAAGACTGGTTGTCAGGAGCCAGGGTGCAGCTTGGCTCTGGCTTGTCCTCCTCTGTCAGAGAGAGCTCCTCTTCATTCCTGTGTAACTAGCATGTCTTCTTCTAGAAGCTCGAAACCATATCCCTCAGGATTGATTTTTCATTCGAACACACTCACTGGCAAATGTCTACCTCTTACCAGTCAGCTCCCATTTTTCCAGACTCACCTGCGTGAGCACAGTTCTGTCTTTTCTTAACCCGAACTTGAACATATTCCGGACACTCCCTCTCCTTCCATAAACTCAAAGGACAATCAATACATTGTTCCATTCGATATTTTGATATCATTTTGTACCATCTTCCTATCAGTGTCCCTAACAGTTCCTATCATCTTGTTTTTCTTCCTATCTATGACATTAAAAAGCTGGTTTAAGCATGGCAGCCCATGCCTAAAATTCATGGCCCCTGGGGGGCAGAGGGGAGAGGAGAGCATGTTCATGGCCAGCAAAGGGGACTTAGCAAAACCCTGTCTTTAAAAAGCTAAGGGCTAGGGATGTAGTTCAGTAGCAGAGCACGCCCCAAGCCCCAAGCATGTGCAAGACCCTGGGTCCATCCCCAGGATCATTAAGAGAGGAAGAGGGGGAGATCCTTGGATCTGCACTCTTCTAACATCCAGATACTGCCACACAGAAATGAAATGGCAATTGCAAAATCTTCAAAAACGATTTATATTGATATTATGTCCTAATATGCCTTTTCAGATGTGGGGCTGATTAAATACTGAAGTTGAGTGAAAGAGGAAAATATTTTAAACATAAGTGTCTAACACAGATGCAAATTTATCTAAGCCCCATACCCATACTCAAACACAGAGGCATACACACACACAAGCACACACACACACAGAAAGAGAAAATAGACCAACTGTGCAAACATCAAAATGTTAATAATTACCATGAGTAGTAAACCAACAAATACTGTGTTTTATGCTTTCAACTTGTACAGTTTTCTAGAAAATACTAAGCAATACAACTATAATCAAAAATGAGCAAGCAGCCTACTCCTGTCTTCTAGCTAATTGACAGAAAAAGACACACGGGTGGTTACAATTCTTGCCTTGAGAAAGGAACAAACATGTATGGAACCACCAGGTCAGCCCCAAGCTGGACACAAGCACTCAGACAGGTGGATCTGGCCCTGTGCTGCCACCTGCAATCTGAAATTCTCAGTCAGTGACTCCACCTTCTAAACCTTGACATTGAAAACCCAGTATGGAGGCTTAATCAGGAAAAGAAGAAAGAAAAGAAATGGAGTCAAAGGCAGGCTACTGTCTCTTAGTGAGTCAAGGCAACCACGCAGAAAGCTTTCTGACAGATGAGTTATCACGGAAAACACGAGACAATGTTCACGGAGGAGTCAACTGCATGAAGGCTAATAAATAATCTGAAAGAAGGCTTGCAAGAACATGGCTTATGGACACCAAGAAAACTCATTTCAAGACATAATCTTTCTTTACAAAATGAGTTAAATAATATTTATACCTAACGCTGACAAAGATGGTACAAAGGGAAAATTAATTGTATCTATTTCTGCATGTTTGTGGAGGGTTCTGGGGAAAATGCTAGCAAATACCCCATGCTACTTTAAGAAAACAGCAAGCAGATGAGCCAAAGAGAGGGCTCAGCCATCAAGAGACTCTTACCACCAAACCTGATGACCTGAGTTCAATCCTTGGAACCCATAGCGTGGAAGGAAAGAACTAGCTCCTTCTTGCAAGCTGTCACCAGACAGACTAATACACAAAGTGACAGTTCCCCACACCCCCAGGTGGGGAAAAGAGGAAGAAAAAACAAGAAGTAAGATTTCCTCCAGTAATATAAGGTTTGTTTAGTGTTAGGAAATGTATTTTAAAATAAACAATATTAATATACACATAATATACACACAATTACTCCAACTGGTGTTGAACAATGCTTTAACAAAATTCAACACTTACATGGGCTGTCTTAAAATCCAGGAAACTAGGAACTGATTGGTAGTTCATTAATGTAAGTAAATATGTAGGCTTTAATCATAAAGTCAGGTCTTATCAGACAAGTAACAAAGACTTTTCCAAAAAGATCAGGAACAAAGAAGGCACGGATAGCCACGATTATGCAATAGTGTATCTATCAGAGGTACTTGGCAATGCCATTAAATAAGCTACCTCTATTTGTAGACTATATGGTTATCACAAGCACATGCATACGCGTGGGCTCTCTCTCTCTCTCTCTCTCTCTCTCTCTCTCTCTCTCTCACACACACAC
>LOJH01000157.1:10721-22124 GCA_001685095.1 Ellobius talpinus | reverse complement strand
TCTCTCTCTCTCTCTCTCTCTCTCTCTCTCTCACACACACACACACACAGAGCAACCCTCTAATGAATCAGTCAGAAAACTACTCCAAAGAATAAAGCAAATCAGTAACGCAGAAGAAAAGAAAATTTGCACGTGGAAGTTAATAAGCAGACGTCATTCACAAAAACAGCCAATGAGGGAGCATTATGATTCCAGAAAACTTCTTCCACAACAGCAACAAAGACAAGGGGTTTGGCAGTAAATTTAACACAAAATATACAAATGTGTCCTAAAGGGACCCAAACATAACACTGATTCGACTAAAGGACTAAAAGGACTCTCGGGCTTCTACACCGTGCAAAGTCAACAGCCTACATCACAAATTTATAAGTGTAACGCAATATAGAGAAAAATGGAAGTAAGCATTCTCATTGAACTAGACAAGTTCACACAAAACTGTTTATATAAAACTAAATGTGCAACAAAATCCATAGAAACATTAAAAACAAGGGGCAACTAGGAAACATCAGAGAGCAAAAAACAGTACACAATCCCTAAGTAATACGGTGCTAACATGAAGAGACACACTGATCCAAAGAGCAGTCCCCCAGCCCTGCCCTCTCTTCTGATTGGTGCATTACTGTACAAGCTGTTCTATTTTTGTTGTTCTTGTTAACCTAACACAATCAGGAGTCATTTGGGAAGAGGGAATCCCAATTAAGATTGGCCTCTAGGCAATCCTATGGTTTGGTGATCCTGGGTGCTATAAGAAAACAGGCAATCAAGCCATGAGAAGCAAACCAGTAAGTGGCACTCCTCCATGGTCTTTGCTTCAGTTCCTGCCTCCAGGTTCCTGACTTGGCTTCCCTTAATGGATTATAACCTGGGAAACGTAAGCCAAATAAACTTTTTCCTAAGTTGCTTTTGGATCACAGTGTTTTATCAAAGCAATGGAAATCCTAACTAAGACAGAAATTGGTACCAGGAGTGGGGTATTGCTGTGACAGACCATGTGTTTTGGAGGAGGTGACATGTACACTCTGGGATGGAAAAGCCACAGAGAGTACTCAAGAGGTCAATGGGCTGTCCTATGAGAGCTTAGAAGGTAAGAATTGTGAGACCTGTGCAGATGATGGAGGCCTGGCTTGTGAAGTTTCAGGGAGAAGTTTGAGAGTCCCCTAAACACTACTGCATTGTTCAGTATTTTGAATTAAGAATCCGTGGTTCTGGTCAGCTGGGACTGAAGAATCAGCTGTGATAAAGAGACCAGCCACTTAAGGTGAAGTCTTCTGGGAAGTGTTTCCTCAGGGTCAGCACACAGAAGCTCTGTGGTCCAGAGGGGACCAAGGCTGTACGTGATGCTGTAACTTGAACTTGGTTGTGTGTAAAAGTCTCTGATGTGGTACTGATTTTCAAGGCATGAAGGGGTCAAGGAGAATGACTGAGGCCGGTCACAGTGAGAAGCCAGGAGAGGATATTAGTGAAGGTGTAGCCTCAATTGCAGTAAAGTTCCAGAATTGAAGGGCTCGTGGAGCAAAACTGAGACTTTGGTACCACGTGGCAGGGCCAGAGTCCCTGAAGAGAGCCTAGGAAAGGTTACTGGGACAGGTGCAGCAGAGCCATAGAGGAGACCCAGCATTGTGGAGAAGTCAGTACCACGGGTGGACTACCAGGGACAGCAGCAGGCGTGGCGTGGAGCCAGGCTGGGTTTAGGACAATCTGTGAGTAAAGTAGATGGGACAGTCAGAAGTAGGGCTGCCCAGGCCCCAGAGTCCAGAAGATCCTAGAGCAACAGTTCTCAGCCTGTGGTTCACAACCCACAGCATGAGGGACTGCAGAAAGTGGTTGCAGCATTAGGAGGGTTGAGAACCCTTGTCATAGAGTAAATCCCAGATGCACGACACTGCTTATTCATTACACTGTTGGACTTCGGTTTTGCTTTGATCTGAATGTAACTGTGCCCTGGCTCTTCCTTTTTGAAATAAGTACGGAAGTTATTATTTTTTGATATTATTTTACAGTATTACCCACAGTTGAGATGCTTTTAGCTTTGAAAGAGACTCTGGGTATTCTAAAGAGACTGGGCTTTTAAAGTTTGAATTTTTATAAACTGTGAAACTTTATAAATTGGGATCTGATATATTGTAATATCAATGTTAATATGCGATCTCAGAGATAACAAGAAGGAAAAGGTTATAATTTAATTAAATGGTGTGTTTGTATATCAAGTTAAGAAGGGAGTCTATTGTGTGGGGATGTTTTTTTTTGTCATTTTGTTCTGTTGTTGTTTGTCAACTTCACACAAGTTATCTAGGAGGAAGAACCTCATTTGAGAAAAGGCCTCCATCAGACTGCCTGTTAGCAAGACTGTAGTGATTCTTTTCGTCAATGACTGATGTGGCAGGGCCCAGCCTACTGCAGGTTGGTGGTTTCCAATGGTATAAGAAAGCAGGCTGAGAAAACCATGAGGAGCAAGCCGTTAAATATCCCCTCTGTGGCTTCTGCTGCGCTCCCTGCTTGATTTGAGTTTCTATGCTGACATCCCTCATGTCTTTAACACAGAGAGAGAAACTGTAACTAAGACATTAAGTCTTAGACTCATAAGTCTGGACTCATAAAAACCACATAAACGCCAAGTGGTAATGGGGGCTGCTTATAATTTCAGAGCTCAAAAGGTAAAGCCTTGTCTGATATGGGTAACCAGAAAAGCTGATGGGTGAGTTCTGGGTTCAGTTGAGACCCTGACTCAATGAACATGGTAAGTCGAGATTGAAGAAGACTCCCAATGCTTCCCCACCTATGTATAGTGTACACGTATACTCATGCACATACATGTGCCTACATGCAAACACATGTATACACATACGGCAGAGAAAACAGAAGAGAGTATAGACACAAAATACAAATAAACATGCTAACAAAAAATAATTACATCTCAAATTACCATGGAAAAGACAGACTTAACTACAGAGCTAGAATCATCCAGCTCATGAACTATCTAACATTTCGATTAAAGACAGATCATGCAAGGCAGATCATGGTCCCACAGTTTTGCAAAGAACCGAGAAAATTCCCACTGCCTGGTGGTGTCCACACTGCAATGCCTCAGGATCATAAGTCACTCAGGTGACAGTGGAAACTTACTACACTGCCGGCTGCAGCACACACAATTACATACAGTAGTAACACTGCTGTCAACAACCATGGTCCTGGATAAGCATTTAGTATACAATCCTCGTGAGTCTTTAGAGTGAACGTCTACTCACAAGCCATGCTATAGCAGCAGCAGCTCTAGACAGCTCATCTCGACCCTGCCTTCTGATTCCCTCCAAAGCATCATACCAACTGGCTGACATTGACCATCTAAGTCTCAGGACATGCTGTGACACCCACACGACACTGCTGAAAAGAGCGAACACCACACAATCATGCCTTTAAGCAGAAAAGGCATTGAGCACAGCAAAAGAAAGCGTGGGCTAATTCTACTTGCACACAGGACGGAAGGACTTCCTAGTATGACTTGAAGCCAGATCCAATAGAAGACAGATGGAACTTTTACATTCATTGAGGAAAGAGTCAGGTGGTGTACACATGGAAGTCAGAGAAGACTGTCTGGTTTGATTTTTCCTTGTCAACATTGTGAGATTGGAGGCTCGAACTCAAGTTGTCAGGTCTGTCCATGAGTCCTGAGCCTTCTCACCAGCCCCAAGCTTTAAAATTTATACTGTAATTAATAAGCACAGAAAGCTAAGGCACAACCTGAAACTTGTAAATGCAATGGTCTGTGAAATAAAGAATGCCATGATGGGGACCTAGGAATCTAAGGAGATTCTGAGTAAAGTATTTAACCTCTACTCTATCCAATTAAGTACAAAACATGCAAACAAAGAGGCTTCTGACTCACACAATTCTCGGCCAGCCATTCTTAATTCATTTCCTGTATATTTTAAGGCTGGCCAAAAAAAAAAAGTAAAGACAGACAGTAAGATCCAAGCTCTTAGGGCTGAAGAGGGGAATTGCTAACAATGAAAGGAGAAAGAGCAGAGGCTACTCGGTGGCGTGGGGGCCTGTGCTGGAACTGTCAACCAAAGGAACTGTTTTGTTGTTAGGTAGGCAGGTAAGTGCATAGGCAGAGGCAAATACATATGTATGATAAACAGGTACATGTGCCTGCAAATCATGTGTATGTATGCGTTTGAGGTGTGTCCACAATCCTAGCAACATCTCCAGACAGCGGCTTCCCGGCAGCAGTGAGCATGCTCACAGCCTACGTTTGGCTCCTACACACTCTCTCATCCAATGAAAACCCCAAAACTTGTGAGGAGAAGGCTGATTGCATAACTGCAACTTGCCAAGACAGGATGACCTGGGAACATGCTCTGCCGTCAGTGCTCAGAGAAGGGGAAGGGGAAAGCGGAGCCAACTGGAAGGGACTTCCACTAGCTCCATCTGGGGTGATGAGAGCAAAATAAACCCTACTACTTGGGCAAAGAAATCGAATCTCTCCGAATGAACCCGCAGGTTCTCATGGCTGTAAATTAGCCAGGGCAGAGAAGAAAGGCCATCCTTAAGTTAAAAACTCAAAAACCCCACCTGGAAGGAACCATGGGTTGATTTAGCAAGTATCACCATATTTAACAAACTCAAAGTATTTCAGATATACAGTCATCACAATAAAAAAAATCCTTCCAACTGCTTCTACAATTTTTCTACGAATCTGAGTTTGCATTAAAACGAAGTAAGAAAAACATCTATAGGAAGTTTAACTTCCCTGACAACTCCAAAGCATCTCACAGAAAACTAGCTCTCAGGACTCCTCACTCTGCGGTAAGTCTGAAAGTTCTCTTTCCTCTTGGCAGCAGCGCCTGGTACAGAGCCTGCACTCTTCTCTTCCCACAGGGGAGTGGATGGCGACACTTAGGTCCCATTGCCACTCTGTCTCTGATGCCTGTCGTCTGGTGGTGCAATTACATATCAATCAACCTCAGCCCTCTGTTTGGTTTGATACATCCAAGGGAATTCCCCCCTCCAGCTTATTTAGGTTACCTCCCCTTCACCTATTGTTCTTGCTTTAAGGATTACCTCACAGGAAATCATGTCAGGTGAGCAGTCTGAGCCTATGGAAACTCACCATGAGGACACACGATGACAACAGCTAACATTTACTGAACATTTTGTACTGCCAGACTTCATTTCACTGGTTCCCATGATAAAACTGAGAGACACCTCCATCATTTTACTTAAGAAAACATTTTGCTTACAGCTTTTTCAGAAGAGTGACCTTGCGTTTTACACAATGCCAGCCAACAAGGGACAAAAGGAGAAAAACATGGCACCCAATCCCCCCTTTAAAAACCCAGGACTGATTCCCATAGGCTTCCGGGTCCGTCTTCAGAAGGACAAAGCAGAGAGCGCACATGACCTCAAAGTGACCAATGAGAATCTCTGTCCTCAGCTGCTTGTCTGGGTAGAAGGGGCTTGGACGACCAATCCTGAAAGCATGTTGGCTGGCCACCCTGGCCACGGTGAGCACACAGATACCACAGCATAGTCAAGGCAGCTGTATTTTTCCATTCAGATAAGAAAAAAAATTAAGCCCACTAAACAAATATGGCAACTAACCCGCATGAAGCCGCAGCTCGGTGCACTGAAGCCTGAGTGGCACCCTGTGGGTCTGTGGGTCTCTGAGGGACTATAGACTTCTCGTCTCAGAGAAGGGAGGGGAGCAAGAGGCAACTCTTTATTTCACTAATACCACGTCAGGTGCTTCTGTCTACAAAGACTTTCTTGGTTGTATAAGGAAGTTCATCAACTTTTACACTGTAAATGTTTTCCAGAGAACATCTACAAAGCCACCCAAAACAACACAGTTAGCAGGAAACAGCCTTCGGGGCACCACAGAAACCATATCGATGCTCCCATGCTCACGCTCCCATGCTCAAGATTCTTAGTCCATAGTCCAAGCAGACCCCCCTCCCCACTGGAAAGAAGCCACGATTTACTTACAAGTTTTTGTACTTTACGTAAAACTCCTCAACTTCCACCTCCTCGCCAGATTCTTTCTGCAACAAGAGAAAATTGAGGCACACACTTAAAACTGTATACTGGAGTATTTCAAAGGCAGCTACGCATGCCCCCACATGAGGACACGATGCCTGAGAAGGCCTTCCTGGAAAGATGAGCACATGGGGAGCCTTGGCCGCCCATGCCATGGAGACTGACGCACTCGGGCACATGCACGCTGCTCCACTCAACGTGCCTGTGATTCTACGGCATGAATCATTTTAACTCCTCCCTAACCACATGCAGCTTCATTCACAGCAACCTGACCCCAAACCTGGCCGTCTGCCAAACCCACAGTGTTAAGTAGACGCCAAGTGTACCATTTTCTCAGGCAGCAGCCAATTAGCAACTGCTCTCCTGAATGCCATATGTATTATTTTTGGCTGCCTCATGGCAACTTTACATTGTGGGTTTTGTAATGTTTTAAAATATTTAAAAGACATTTATTTCTCCATATAGTTAATAACTCTAAACAAGAAACCATATAAAAGTAAACCTTGTTCTTACGGTGTAATCCAGTGCATCACTGTTCATAGTTTGAGTTGTACTCAGTGGAACAATTAAAATCTCTCAGACAAGATGTCTCACTCACACAGCAGCCAAATAAAATTAACACTTCCAATCCCATTGAGGTGGGTTACAATTGCGATGCATGTCCTCCAAGTCAAGAGTTTCAGTGGTCAGACCGCTTCCAGGGGGTATAACCAGACAACGCCAAAGATATGACTTAGACATCTCTTTCCCTTCATGCTTTTAGGTTTAGACTGCTACACAATTCAGAATATGTCACTTTCTTACAAGTGCGTGAACAGAGAAAGCAGAGATGTAAACCACAAATGTTTTAATCTATGTTTCAGCAAGTTCTTTTATGCTGCTGCAGGAGCCCCCAAGCTGGTCTGCCTGCCTGCAGGCCCACACATGGGTGCCGTGTGGCCTCGTGGATTGGTGAAGAAAACGAAGATGAGTAGAAACATGGGATAAAAGAGAAGAGCAGGCGTGGAGGACGACGGGCATCTTACAAAGGCACTAGGGTTGGTTTCCATCTACAATGCTCTAACCACGATTAAAGACTATCATCTAACTAGAATTCCTTCACAACGTTTATCAATTTCAGTTAAACCTACATTTTAAACTACTTCTTACTAATGAGAAGCCTAGACATTCTAGTGTGTGGTCAACACCTATCAACATCTGATTTTACCCAAGCGGGCCTATGAAAGGTCCAAGCTACAGAGCAGCTTTTAAAATCAACATATTCAGCTTTTATTCAAGAGGCAACAGCACCCGAACCCAGGTTACTTCGTTGCTCACTTCAAGTGACAACCCGTCTAGGACTCAACCTACCATCTCTAAGCCCTGTATTTTCTCATCCTCCTCCTGTTTAAGGTATATTACATTGGTACGGAATTAGGGACTCCAGGAGTGAATTAATAATGAAAATAGACAGCCAGGGAAGCGGGGGGCTTTACAACATGGCCTGAAACTCAACCTCAAAGTGGATCTCAAGTCACCATGCTCTTACAAACCTGGGGTGCAAGCCAGATTTCTCTGAAGTAATTTTTCAAAATGACGCCTCTCCCAGGAAGGGTCAAACAAACCATCATTATAGGCAGTACTGTGACCTCTGACTTCCTTCTTTCTCCTCCTCCCATGCTGCCCTTTCTGACTTTATGGATACAGGGGCCCAGAAGTCTGGATGGCACTGACACACGGGCCTAATCCTTCAGCAGTGGAGATGGTTTTATTCAGTCTCAGCTCTGCTCCCAGAAAGCATCTGTCTACAAGGTATTACTGCCCACTTCCTGTCACGATCGTCTATTCCCTGGGGCACCTGCTGAAGCTGACCAAGAGTCTCTAGAGTTGTCTGGGAGAAGCAAATGGGCTGAGATCACCAGTTCAGTTACCACCAGAACTGGTGAGGAACTGCCGCTGGGTCCCCAAGTAAACAAACATGCAGCATCCTGTTTAAGTGACCACACGTGTAACATAGCCACGTTCTTGCTCTACAGCTGATGTTTGCTTTCACATAAATCTGTACATGCTGACCATCTTTTGTCTTCCCAAGAGTGTGTAGAACCATGAGCCTCGGCACCACTTCAAGAACTGACTAAAGACAGCTACTTTCTCCAGACAGCTACTTTCTCCAGCCTCCAGCACCCACACCACCAGTGCAGAAACTATGCCATAATGTGCAGACTCAGGAAATGACGGCGTGATAACTTACAGCTGCACACATGCATACACACAATACAGATATTTACTCCTTAACATGCACGCTCATGGGTTCAAAAGAAGATTTGAAAAATATGTATTCCATTCATCCCCAGATGAGTGTATGGAATCGTTGCGATGTACACGAAACGATGTTTTGCATGTATTAACATATTTGCCTCATTGTTCGTGTGACCAAGAACTTCCATCAGGCAGAGCCTGCTTCTCTAACCTGGCCTGAATCCACACATAGCAAGGCCGCATCTGAAAAAAGGGATGGCCTTTCTAAATCAGATGGCTCCCTACTCAAAACTACACCACACCAAACAAAGGGAACGTATTATTATATAATGAACAAAAATTAAGTATCCCAACAAAAATAATAAAGTGCAGGTATAAATTCCTTTCGATTTCTGGCCTAACCTCCTTCATACCCCAACAAAAACAGAGAGTTACAGCCTACTTAGAGTAAGAAAACAAGGACATTCTAGGGAATATGTCACCTTTATGGACAGGAAACCACAGACCAGGAACAGATAGCACCGTCTATGAGCAACCCCATGCAGCTCCCCAGAAGGCATTAGCAGTCGCTACAGATGTGTGTGAGGATGGAGCAGTCATTGCAGTGGCTCTCAGCCTTCCTAATGCTGTGCTCCTTTAAGACAGGTCCTCGGGCTGGGACTGCATTTAATTTTATAAGCTACTTTTTTATCATTTGGTTTAATTCAGGGAAATTAAAACAAACACCTTAGAATTTAAAGTAACTTCTTATGGAGAAAATATACCATGTAAGTAAGTTTAAAAAATAAAAGAATTTTAGGGACTAGAATAGAGTTCATTCAGAATTTGCCCCTATACTTCTCCCCTTATGAGCCAAAAGGACTTGAATTATTTTCTGCAGAAGGATGGCACACACAAGTGCTGTGACAAAATGTGGAAAAGTCAAGATTTTCTATGTGATCTAAAGATCTATTCATGTACTCAAACTTACCTCAAGGTACATGTCTCAGGTATACTAACTGTGTTTAAGACAATATATAAATGCCCAGCCACACCCTTTAACATGGTGTGCTACACCGAGCGGTGAGCTTACAGAACTCCATCATAATGGATCTCCGGCCTTGCGAGGCTTCAGGATGGAGGCGATTGACTTTGGAACCCACTGAGTCCCTACGATGCTAGCACCCTCAGGACAGGCCTGAGGCGTTCACAGGGTGTCTTCACAGAATTAACAGACAGCTACGCACAGTGACACACACAAGCACACACACACACACACACGAGGGAGAGAGAGCGCTCTTCTCACAGACAATCCTTACACTATTCATGATAATAGGAAATAGACCAGCAAACACAGAATCCACGGACGGGGGGAAAAAAATCTCAAATCTCCTTCTGCTTCCACACGCAACATTGTCCCCCAGTGTTTTTACAACTGATAACTTAAAGCAACCTATGCGGAGAACATTAGCCATTTAAAGTATCTCTGAATGGGTCTTTATGATCCTTAGGAGACAGCAACAGAGGAACAGCTGCGGACAGTCTCCGCCCCCTATCCCTGTCTTCCTGAGAACTTCTCCCAGGAGTTTTCTAAGTCATTCTCAACCTGTGGGTCACGACCCTTGTGTGTGTGTGTGTGTGTGTGTGTGTGTGTGACAAGCATTTCACAGCGGCTGCGTATCAGATATAATGTACATTAGATGTTTACACTATGACTCATCACAAGCAGCGAAAGTAATTTTATGGTTGGGAGTCCCCACAATACGAGGAACTGTCCTAAAGGGGCACAGCATTAGGAAGGCTGAGAGCCACTGCAGTGACTGCTCCGTCCTCACACACATCTGAAGTGACTGCTAATGCCTTCTGGGGAGCTGCATGGAGGCTGTAAGGTATGTATGTATGGTAGGTTCATAGAAGGTGGTACTGTCTCTTCCTAACCCACGGATGCCTGTCTGTAAAGGTGAGCAGAGAGAAAAATAGGTGCTCTGAAGTAGGCAAAACAGAAAAGCCATGTCTTACACCAAGTATAATGCTACGAATATCGGAGCTGACTGTAGTCTGCACCTCCAAACCTGCGGAGCATGCCTGCTGAAGAACCAGAGATGCAACAGAAGTTAGCGTCCCCATCCCAACAACATGCTGTCTACTCAAGCTGCCATCCCAACAACATGCTGTCTTCTCAAATAAGCCCCCTCAGTTCAGTGAAGGAGACCACTCTTTGAAGCATGCCAACTGTTTAAATTTTAGCATAAATCTCTAACTCCCAAATGAAGAGTTCTAGAGTCACCAGGAAAAAGGGCAGCCTTTCTAAGGAGTTCAGTGGTACTCATGCCTGTTTCCACCAGGGCAAGAGGCTACAAATCCAAACTCACTAACAGCCTCCTACCCAGCCTACTTTTATACTCAATTTGAAAATATCTTGACTTTGTTGCCCCTGAGAGCTTTTATATGAGCATGTGGTGTTTAAACTGATAAAATACATATACCAAGTCTCATAAGAAAAAAAGCAAACTATAGCGGGAGGCATAGACAAGCCCACTGTTGGTGCGATGGCTATTTTAATAGCCTCTTTCCTCCACACACACAGGGTGACGAGGTTTCTCTGTGTAGCCCTGGCTGTCCTGGAACTCACTCTGTAGACCAGGCTGGCCTCAACCTCATAGAGATTCTCCTGCTGCGGCCTCCCGAGTGCTGGGATTAAAGGTGTGCGCCACCACGCCTGGCTAACCTCTTATTTTTCAGAAAAAAATAAGATTTATTTTCATTTACATGTCTATGTGTGTGCACGTGGCTATGGGTGCCCACTGGGGCTGGAAGAGGGCATTGAGTCACCTGGAGTTAGAGTCACACGTGATTGTGACACACTCAACAAGGGTGCTGGGAACTGAACTCGGGTCATCTGGAAGAGCAGGAAGCATGATTAACTCCTGTGTTACCTCTCCAGCCCCCCAGTAATGACTTCCTAACAGACATACTTCCGGACGTGCCTATGGGCTCTGGGACTTGCTGCTACTGGTGGCTCTGTCTATTTGGCTTGTTTTATTTTCTGTCATCTGATAGTTGATAAGCTTTGGGATATTATTAAAATCAATTTTAGGGCTGGAGAGATGGCTCAGAGGTTAAGAATATTGCCTGCTCTTCCAAAGGTCC
>LOJH01000156.1:21309-75161 GCA_001685095.1 Ellobius talpinus | reverse complement strand
TGTGTGTGTGTGTGTGTGTGTGTGTGTGTGTGTGTGTGTGTGTGTGAGTGAAGGAAAGGCAGGGCAAGTCTGTGGAAGTCCCTCAAGGCCCAATTCCTCTTAGGATAATAGTTTGGAGACTCTGATTGTGTTGACTGGCTTCTTGGAGCACTGAGATTAAAAATTGTGAAGCAGGGCCTTGAAAGCTGGTATCCCTTAAGTGGCTGCCCGAAGCTTCCCAGAGCACCTCATGAAAACGTGAGCTGCAGGGTTTCCTGAACTGGTAATTCCATCCACTGGTGGTTCTGAAAGATTTGTATTTTTATTGGTTTAAGAGCTGTTTCTTCTCCAGAACATAAGTGAACATTTGCATGTTTTTCATTCTAGAAACAGCCCCTCAAGAAGCCAGAAGAATTGTTTTATTCCCAGACATCCCTGTGTGGGTGGATATATTTATCCATAATAATTAAGAGCCAGGTTTTTAATTGTTGGCTGACTAACAGGCTTTGGGAGAACCATGATCAGCTCTCTTGAGTTTAGGTGAAGCAGAGGCGCATCAATCCGCTAGGGTTCCTGACTCTAGGAAGGGGGCTAAGTGAGGATGTTCTCAAGCGGAGGTTTGCAGAGCTGAACAATTAAGATAAATGGAAGTGAGGTCCTCGGATGTTCAGGAATCCAAGTCCAGGCCTAAGCCAGACTCTGGTCCAGGGACTTTTCAGGGGTGCTCTTTTGCTAGGGGCAAGGGTGCATAAGGAATTGGAGACACTTGGACCTTCACGTTTTCCAACTGTGGCTCACTTCTCAGGCCTGCGGGAAAATGAAACCAAAGTCCATCATTTGTCCAAGTCAAGGAAGCATAATGCTGTATGGGTTTCTCAGGCTGAAACTTATTTTCTAATAAGAATTCCTTCAACACCTATCAGCATTTTTTACTGAATTACCGGAACTAGAGAATGCTCGAGAACTGGTGTATAACACTGTCAGTCGGGGCACTTAAACTGTGCTTCATACAGCTTTCACAGAAATTTAGAAAGTGTCATGACAGCAGGCTTTTTGTTTGTTTGTTTGGTTGGTTGGTGTTGCTTTATTATGGGTCTTTAAGATTATTTTATAAACAAGCATGGAAACCATAAAAAATATTTTCTCTTTCTGGGTAAGGCCCAGGAATGGTAAAACATCTCCCACCTCACAAGGAAAATTGGTGCTGATAAGAAGCAGAATGTCAGCGCATTGCAGCCCTTTAGTATGTGGCCAGCAGAGCCCCCAGCCCTGACACGCTTCTAACCACTGAGGATTTCCAAGGAGCTAGTGCAGCTCCCCACCACCACCACCAGACCCCTGGACCTTCAAAACAGAGGATTTACTTTCCTAGATAATTGCAAGAGCCTTCCAGCTGTGGCAGAAAAATTGCCTACTAGTCAGTCAGCGCTGCTTTCTGTATCTACTAACTCTGGGAAATGTAAATCCAACGCTTGATAGTTTTCCTTTGTTTCAGGTAGAAACAAAACAAAACAAAAAAACTATTACTCTGGTAGACTTCACTGAGCAAAACCATGGCAAGGCCCTCCTTAGTTCCTGCATGTAGCAAGTTGCTTTGTGAAGTGGAGAACATTCCACAGCTACCAGACTGTTGTATGGACCCATTAGGCATTTTCACAGGGTGAAAGTGGTGAGATGAAAACAGCCTACTTTATTTACCCTGTAAATCAGTTTCTATGTCACTGCTTCTGTGTGTGGGTGCGCATGTGCATGGTGATTTCCAGTGTTCTAGGAATCTATGGTGTTTAGAGATGGAAGGAACAAGCAAGTAATTCTTAATGCCCCAGAACGTGGACCTAATACCTTTGAAAGTACTTGTGATTCTTTCAAAGTTTAGGCTTTTCCTCTTTGAGGAAATCTTTCCTATTCAGTACTTATCATTTATTTGCTTTTTTATTTTTTAAGATCTCCCCCAGTTCTGTCCTATATCAATATAATAGCTCCCTTTCCATTTTACCCTGAGGGAGCTTTCTTTGTTTTAAGTCCTGACCAAACTAAGGAAAGTTTTGCAGTGCACAAACTACTGAACTTTTGCCCTGTTGCTGAGTCAGCACCGTTTCCTCCCAAGACCTACCTATTTACCTGTAGCTCCCACTCCAGCCCCATGCTGTCAACCCTTGTGATGATATTCATGCACGATATTTATTAATCAGCAAGGCACAATGGGCAGAGCAAACACTCCTAGTCTGAAAAGAAATGCTGAAAACTAAGGAATGGGGAATAGGTTCCATACTGGCAATTGCTTGGTCTATACTGGGAAGCAGAGAGAACCACACAAGAAGTCTTAGGTGTCATCACCCATAATGACTTTTCTCTTGTAGGGTTCAAATATTTGAAACTAAAGAAAAGAAACTCTTGAGTGACATTTCACTTGGTAACAACATACATCATTATCTAGACGCATTGGTGTTAAGTGGGGGAATCTGGCTCACAGTGTCCCTGAAAGATATATAAAAAAATACAGATATAGATAGATAGATCTGGACACCAGCATATACTGGATCCCAGAGACAGCCCAGCAGTGGTAGAAGTTAGCCCTTGGGGGTAGTGTAAGTAAACACACGGAGGCCGAATTTAACAGATACACACCCTTGCTTTGGGTGAAGACGATGGAGGGAGGACTTGGAGGCCTCCACAATGACAGCTAGAGGTTTCTGCTTCCATTGAGGACAGCTGTGGAGTTGACTGTGAAAAGTCCATAAAGGCTGAAAAGGGACTGGGCTCTTCCCCTAAGCTCTGTTAAACTGGCCTCCTGTAGTATTCAGTGTCTAAAATTCTACCAAGTGCATGCTTGCTTCTTTTGACTTGTTTATGTTCTTTTTAAGTTAATCTCAATCTCCCTTGAAGACTGAACCCAGAACTTTGTACATGCTGGGCAAGCATCCTCTGCCCCCATCCCTTACTCAGCTCCTAGCAGCCTTGCAGAGGTGCTGTCATCTGGAAGAGGCAAGGCCTTCTTCCTGGTTGGCTTGTTTGGCAGCCTAGAGCTGCCCTGCATTTTAGGATCTTTCCTTGGAGGCTGTGGGCTGCCTGGGCCTACATTTCAGTGCTAGTGTCTTTCTTATCTTGGGGAGGGCATGAAAAGAAATTGACACTCACATTTTCCATTATTCTCCGCCATTTGGAGATTCTTTTGTATTCCAGAAATGGATGAGTTCTAGGAGGAGTGAACCTGCTGTGTGAGGGAGGACAAGAAAAAAAAAGCTGCACACTCAGTCTTCTTGTGCCAGCCAGCCCTGTCCTCAGAACTTTACATGGATTAACTTTCTTAATCCCTGTACCAGCCCAGTGAGATAAGCCCTGTCATTATCCCCGCTTCGCTGATGGGAACTCAAGTACAGCGAGGTTGCTGCCCCGCATCCCAGGCAGTATAACAGAGAGCTGAGCCTCCACTTGGGCAAAGTATCTCCAGAGTCCACAGTCTTACCAACTGTTCCGTGCCTCCTGGCCTTCCCTAAGAGGCCCATAAAGCACTTAATACCATGTGTGAATGTGGTAAGCACTCCATAAATGATAACTTCTTTTGCTGTTGTGTTTATAATTATTATAATGACTTTCTCTCCTGTGACTCATCCCTTGTATCAAACCCCACACACAGGCAGGAACTAAAGAGCCAAAGGGTATTCCTGGAACTCCCGGAATCTCTTCTTATTTTTTTATAGATCTTTTTTCCCTCACCTTGAACAGGAGACAGTTCTCTACTGCCCCTAGAAGTTCAAAGCTTTCCACCCACCCTTTGCTGGTGGCAAGACTTCAATAACTGCTCAGTCTTCGGACTCCATTGTGCAGGGACATGTTAGGTGCTCTTCCTCTGTGGCTTCTGAAGAATCATCTGCAAATCAAGATGCACAGGACTTCCTCTGACTCTTTGATCTTTTGAAATTGCCAGCACAGGAAGGAAAGAATGAATGGGGGGGGGATAAAGAATGGTTATGATTGTTGTGATCATATTTTGTATTTTTTATAGAGCCCTATCTGGTGAGCAGCACCAATCCCTGTACTAAGAACCTTGAGGTCTTTTGGAGTTTCCTTGCCACAAACCATGATTACCCTGAAACATATCATAGCAGAGGGAGAAGCCACCATAGCAACAGCTGTGTGTCACTGTGTGTGTGTGTGTGTGTGTGTGTGTGTGCAGTGGTTGTGGTGGGGAACCTGTGGATATACACAGCTAGCAAGACTTGCAGTTTTCAAGTAGAGTTTGCAGTTGGTGTCATTTGCCTGGTCTTGTTAGTTAAAAGGCACAGAAACTGATCTGAAGGTGTGCAATTGAGAAAAATGTCAAAGCCCTTTGAGATCCCCCAAACCAAAGAGATCAGTGTGACAATGACCCAAGTGTTAGGAAGTTCTGAGTGACTTTTTTATTTTTCCTGATTGCTCAAGTAATTCTGGTTTGCTTATGACCTCCAATGCATCCTTAAGGGTCCTTTAATATACTGTCGCCTACCAGAAAGCACAAAATTCTTTAAGGTTATGAGTAATCTGTATGCCAGATCCTAGGAAGTAGGTGCTTTCTCAAACAGAATGAGGTTTCAGAAAGAATGGCTTGCTGGTAAGTAAAACAACCAAATTAAGTGTGTGTGTGTGTGTGTGTGTGTGTGTGTGTGTATGCGTGCACACTAGAGAAGTAACTCAACACTAAGAGCACTTACTGATCTTTCAAAGACTTGGGTTTGACTCCCAGCACCTACATGCTCATAACTGCCTCTAAATCCAGCTCCTAAGGGATCTGACACTCCGCCTTCACAGGCACTGCAGTCACCCACACATGCCCCCCTATAATTAAAAAAATATGTATATATATCCACCTATAGTTTTCTTAATTCCACAGAGTCATGGAAATGGACCTTTGGAACTTTCCTATATTCCCCTAGTGACTCACTGCACTCTTCACCCACTGTCACTCTTCTAGTGACAACTTCCAATTGAAAAAAAATTTAAATGTCATAGGTAAGTGCTAGGAATCAGAAGATTCATGGCTTCCACCTGGTTAGACTATGTGACCAACCATGTATATACAAACATGGATCTCCTATGCTGCCCTGTTGACCATGAGAGTCATGAGTAGTGGTTCTCAACCTGTGGATCTCGACACCTCTGGGGATCAAATGGCCTTTTCACAGGGGTCACCTATGACCATCAGAAGACAAATTTGCATTATGATTCATAACAGTAGCACAATTATAGTTATGAAGTAGCAGCGAAGTAATTTTCTGGTTGGGGTCACCACAGCGTGAGGAACTGTAGTAAAGGGTTGCAGCATCAGGAAGGTTGAGTAGCACTGGTTTAGAGGCTGAGTCCTGCTGCCATACTGGCTACTCCCAAATGCCAGGGTGTAGCCACTGTCGTTCTTACATGTAAGTCAGGATTTTCGTGGCCTCCTTTGGTCTCTTGTTGGTTTGAAGTGCCTAGTTAGTTGGCCTCTAACTGTGGGAAGTCGGTAGTTTGCTAAGAATAAGAGGATACATAGGATCTATCTAAGAAAATTCATGAGTCCTTTAAAATATGTCAACTATAGTATATGATTTGGGACTGGTAAAATTTAAACCACGATGCTGCGTGTCTAGCTATGTAGTGTTCTGTCTTCTGAAGGTACTGCGAATGAATACACACTCATGGTTAGAAACTCCGACTGTCATCACTGTGTGAGATTCGTCCTGACTGCCTCTTGTAGGAGATGGGAAACAAGAACAGTATGTTATCGTCTTTTTGCATTTGGGAAATAGAGCTGCTGAAAGAACCAAACCGCGTCATCTGAAGCCAAACCTAGAGGTGGATCTAGGTGTGGCAGGGCTGGGCTCCAGGACACCTCCTCAGGCTCCTGGTTTGGTTTGGTTTGGTTTTGGAGGAGCATAGTCAGGGAAGCAACTCAAACTGCAGCACTAACTCCTCTCATTACTAATCAGTAATTACAGCAAATATTTACTGGCCTCCTTCCTACCTTTACGACTTCCTGTTGCTGAAGCACTTTGTAGTGTTGAGAAAGATTGTTCTGGAAAATACGTCATACACGGGTGCAGGAAAAGAGTGCCTTTAAGCGTACACACACACACACAGTCACTTGGTTTTGCTTATAAATTCTGTGTGGGAATAACAGAAAAGTATACCTTCAAGGGGCTGAGAAGCTTACCTTTGCAGAACAAAGTTTTAAAAATAATTCTCAACTCCTAGGTGAATGGGAGAAGCAGACATGATGTTTGTAGAGCAGCCTAGAAATAAGACTGTGTGTGTTTATAAAGTAAAATATTGGATAGCCAATTCATAAATACTTTTATGACCATACAACCTCTACAACATTTTTTAATGAAACTGTGACCTTATAGTGCTTTCTGAATGAAAACAGTAGTGCTTGATAGAGTAAATCAAGATATATAAAATATGCCATGTGACCAGTTCCCCAAGTTCCAGAACTTGTAATATCGCTTATTTCCTATATATTTGTTTTTTTTTTAAATCAGTCCAGTACAATAGCTTTTTCAGTAAGTTTCTGTGAGCCACTGTACCCTTGTGTTTCTCTCTGGTATGTCCAAGAGTTCTCAGATGCTATTTTAGAATGACAGCCTTCACTCCAGGCCTGGCTGAGGTCGATGGAGCTAATTTTGTGCCTAGGGTAAAGGGAGAGAGAGAGCATGTGCAGAGCCAAAAGGCTTTCTTGTCCCAGGCTTAGAGCAGTGTGGTGTTACCAGACACACCACATTTCACCTTTAAGCCTTTATTTGTGCGCTTGCACAACAAATGTTTACCTAGGTATTCAGATAAGGAAAATATGAAGGTCACATTTCACTGGTGACAAGGGAGTGTCTGTGATTGTAACCATATCACCGTGTAGCAGAAGTCTCTTCTATTCTATACCCAGGACTTAAGGGAATTAATGGTGGGTGGGGCATAGAAGTCAAGGCCCCCCGCTCAGCTTCTCTTTCTGGCTTTATTACTGACACTATGCTGTTTTGGCTCAGCCAATGTGCCCCACCCATTTGGTGAAGCCAGAGGGAATTCTAGTGCCCTCTGTGGGAATCTGTGGCCCCCACTCTAGTCGTCTGGCATTAGATGGAAATGGATTACCCATACATTTGCTTAGGAAAAGCCCTGGTACTGGCATGGTTTTCCTAGGCTAATAAAGACGTTTACATGGTACCAATACTTCCCTGTTGTCCTGGGAGCACAGCCAATCTCCCTTGTGGCAAGGGGGTTCTATGAAGACTTGGGTGTTTCTCTGAAGATATCCAAGGATTAGCTAGATACCCAGAGCCTAAATGAAGAGGTAGCAGCTTGACCCAAAGTCCTTTCCAAAGGGAGTCTATGTGATGGTTGACTTTGCTGGCAACAAGGAGCCCACCCAGATCTCCCGCTTGCTCCACTCACTATTACCCATGATGCCTCCTGAGTTCCAGTCACAAGTTTCTCTCCTCCACCACAAAGGCATTGCCATTGTACTCATTCCTACCTGTTTGTTTACATTAGCCCATGCCTGGTTGGCTTTCCTCTCTACCTAAATGGCTCACACTTTTCCTCCTGTAGGCCTAAGCGCTCTTCCTTTAATAGGATCCCAGTCATTTCCACTCTGCCACCTCCCCCTCCATTTGTTATTAGCTTCTGCTTGTGTTTGCCAAAGAGACGGTTATATTTCCTTGTTATCTAATGGCATTTATTTGTTCTTGCCTTTCCAAGAAGATTGCACGTTGCCCAAGAGCAGGAATGTCTGATTTTTGATGTGGCCTATAAAACCTTGATCCTTTCTGTTTCTCTCTGAAATCATGTTCCATTAAAAAAAAAAGTTCCCGACTTGCTTTGTTGATGCCCTCTGGGTTAGTTATAAAGCCCATTTCTTGGGCTCAGCTCTCTCCATCCACACAACTTCCCTTCATGGGTTTCTGCTTAGTAAGAACAAAAAAGAAAATAGCGGGGGAGGCCATGGACTAGATGAACATTATTTGCTATCAAATGCAGGATCAGGCAGGTTAGTATGTCAATATTCTCAGGCAAATGCCAACTAAATGGCAGAATCCCCCAGCTTAACTCGGAAGTTAACCAATTGCCTGATGGGAAGTTGTGCAGCTAGACACCAGCTCTCAGAGGGCTTCTTCCCTGGAAAGCCTTCTCTGGTCAGCAGCACACTGCAGCCCTGTATCAAGCTGGTCTTCAGTCTAAATTTTTTTTAATTAACAAATTTCCACCTCCTCCCCTCCTCCCATTTCCCAGTCTGAATTTTTTAATTGCATAATTATTTTAAAACCTGCTTTCTTATCTCCATTTTAGGTGCTCTGTAGTCGTTTCTAGAAGGAATTCAGGAATATGGGCACCGTAGTGCAGAGAGATGGAAAACACAGGCTCAGATCAGTTTAACCCATCTGTCTTTGATGATCATCACGCAAGAGATGAGGTTTGTGGTAACAGTGGCCTTGTGCTGAGCATGTGTGTTTACAGGGCTATCTACTAATCTGGGGACTGTGCTGCACAGAAAGATCACAATGAGGCATTTGACCTGCTCTGGCCTCTTCAAATGACTCGTGTGTGGTGGTTTACATTGATGGGTATCCTAGCTGCATCTTTAGGATGCTGCTGCCATCTTGTTATGGAGGAAAAAAAAACAAAAACAGAAGATGGTAGGAACTGAGAGCTCTTGTTGTGCAGAGTTAAAAAGGACATGATGATGTGAGAGAAGGGCATTACTTAAGACCTCAGTCTTGAATATTAGAATCTGGTTTGCACAGGCAGCAACTATAGGCTGCTCCAATGGGGATGGACTAGGAATGAGCAGATTGCAAGGCAGAAGTATACAGGCCAGGGCTGGCAAGTGCTTCTTCCAGCGCTGAATCAGTAGCTCTTATAATAGAAGAGATGGGGCCTGGGCCTGAGCCTGTCCTAGGAAATTTGGGGATGGGCCTTCTCAAGTTTGGTGATGAAATCTTTAGCCTTCCTCTTTGGGGCCAATAGAAGCTGTTGAGAGCACTGTCGTTATCCTTCTCCCACGAGCCTAGCTGGAGTGTGAACACCTAGGACTGACCGAAGGAAGCCTTGGTGGTCCTCCGTAACAGCGACCTCAAGCACGGTGCCCACAGGTCTTATGAAACTGGATCTCATTTAGGTACACGTTTCGGTTTTGCTTGCACAACTACTTGGGAGTAATAGGTGCTAGAGTTTAGGATGGGAACCAGAAAGGGAATGAGCTGCTATTCCCCTAAAACAGCGATGCCCCGCATCCTCATATTCTTGCTCTGATGGCAAAGCCTTTGTCCCCTGAGGGATTTGGTGAGGTCATGCATTCTATCCCTTCTTGCCATTTCTCATTAGAGAAAGATAAGGCACCCACCACGCGAGGGAGTTCCAAAGCCAAGGACGCATCAGACCATTCCTTGTCAGTCTCTACTAGTAGTTCTTCATCACACATCCTGCCCAGATGCTCTGGCCAAATGGCTCTGTGACCTTCTCCTTTTCTGCTATGTAGCCACACCACTCCCTAAAACCCAGCTCTGATGTTCTGGGTCTGACGGTGCCAGAAGAGTGGGGAGAAAAAAGGAATCGTCTTTCGGAGTCACCTGGGTGGACAGTTGGAGCCCTTTCCTCTCCGCCAGCAGGTGTGACCTTCTCCCTGGAGGAATTTAGAAGCACTTAAGGTCACAGCTGAACATTTGTGGGCCAGGAGTCAGTCAAAGATCCCAAATTCCTGGACAAGATCCCACTCTAGGGACAGCAGAGGCCAGCAACTCTGATCCTAGTTATGCTAGCCTACCCTGCCTGTGGCTCTTCAAAGGAAGCTGTAGCTCCTGAATGCTTTGTGCTTAAAATTTAACCTCCTGATGACAATTGTATGTCTCAGTTCTTTTCTGTCCCCTTTTCTGAGGTTGGTAAGTGGTTGCAGAATGGAGAAGCCGCTGCTCAGTCCTGGCAGGTTGATTAGGCCAGTGGTTTGCTTTGATGTGAGTGCTGTGTGAGCATCATGCCTGAGCCCATAGATGAGTCTTCTGGATCAGGGAGCTTTAATCACCTTGTCAGAACCAGAAAGGGACAGAAGGCAGCTGAATCTTGCAGCACAACGCAAACCGGTCCTTATCCACGGGCCAACTGAGACCTTGGGCGTTCCTCTGGAAGCCTCGGGGAAACTCTAAGAAACCCTAAGACCACAGGGTGCCTTGTTCTAGATCTTGCCACACTATGCAAGTCTAGCATCTACATTCCCATTGCTCCTTACAGGTGTCAGAAAAGAAAAAGGAAGTCACCTTAGCCAGATTCACCTGTGACTAGACATCTGCCAACCTGTGAGTCATTTCATGTCTATGCAACCGTGTTTATTTCCTAAATATAAGGTTTTCTTAATGTTCTAAAAAAAAGTATGTGTATGCACATGTGTTTTTATGCATGAAAAGGTATCTGCAGAGACCAGAAGAGGGATTTGGATTCCCTGGAGCTGGAATCACAAGTGGTTGCAAGCCACCAGGCATGGGTGCTTGGAACTGGGCCCGGATCCTCTGCTAGAGGCTATGTGCTCTCAACTGTTGAGCAGTCTCACTAGCTTCCATGTTCACTTTCTTTTCCAAAGTAAAAGGTCCTTTAAAAAAAATCCACCTTTGCTTCTTTGAAACTCATAGCAGGTTCTGTCTGGTCTTGGTCAGTGAGATACTAGGGTCTAGGTATATCTCAAGCTAGTGTGGTCCCCATGTGTTCTAGCTAGGTCAAGGCTGTGGGGAGAGTCAGAGGACTAGAACCAGGCAGCTGTCTGAGTGGCTGAGCCAGCTCTTAAGCACATTAGAAACTGTTTTTCATCTAAATCAACAGGTGTCTTGTAGCTCTAGCCACCTGTATGTAGTTCCTTGTATGGGGACAAACATCACTACAAGGATGGTGACTTCATCTTAATTCTCCTTGAGTTAGGTCTCTAAGGCCCTTGTTTATTTGGGGGAGTGACAAGCTTTCACCCACTTGAATTCCTTGGCCTCCAAATAGCGTCAGAATGACCACAAGCATTTTGTGTTTCTTTGCTTTTGTTTTACCAAGCAGATTCTAAATGCTCTTGGTGCCCCCTTCTCTTGTTTTGTGTCCTTGGCAAAGCCTGCCTTCCCATGAAGCTCAAAGACACTTTTAGCAGTCATTAGGAGCCGGAAAGACTGTCCTATATTGCTCCCTGGTTTGTGTGACCTAGAATGGAGATTCCACCCCTCTGTGTGTGTTTCCCATGAGTGTTAGATGTATGCGCGGCTCTCTCCGAATAGCATTATGAGATTAAAACCAGGTAATGTTTTAATAAGACCGCGTATTTTAAAAGTCTACTTAAAAGTTCACTTTGTCAGCATCATCTCAATGGAAAGAACTTTGAAAAGTATAAAGTACAAACCTTCAAGGCATTGTAATTAAAAGGCCCTGCAATATAATCATTAGGCATATCATTACCTCTTACAGGGAAGCGACTGCAGTTGGAAGCCTTGGGAGAGTCTAAAGGAGACTCTGGTCTCCAGGCCTGTGGGCTCTTGCCAATCGTGACATTGAGTTCAGTGATATTTTTGTCCATACCCTGAGAGTGAGGAAATCTGATTAGCACCAAGGGACTGAAGAAAGTCCTAGTAAGTATCAGATCATACGCCCTCCTTGCTTGCTTTGTTTCCCCTCAGCTACAGAGGAAGAGAGGTCACAGGTCAGTGTTCATGTCAAGGATGAGGATCCCTTGATACGTAATCTGTAGACGGCAGGACTGCTGAGGCTGCAGCCGCGCGGGTTCTTCTTGTTGCTCTATGCCAAAGAGAATGAACGATAGTGTAGAAACAGTTGAGTATGAACAGCTAAAAGCAACCTTGGTCTCCTGAGTTGCTGGAAGTGAGAATGAGGCTGTGAATGCCGAGCCCTGCTGGGCTACACGCTGACCATGGGATTTGGCAGGTCACTCGGCTCTGGCCTCAGACCCGTCACCATCAGTAACATGTCTGAACCACATACCTCAGTGCTTGCTCTTCCTTCAGCCACACCGGGGAGGGAGACTGACCAGCTGACCTCAAGTCTCAGCTTAAATATCGCCTCCTCAGGGGAGTCTTTTGTGACTCGTTCACCTGACCTCTAGCCCTGTCCCATTTCTCTCCGAGACACTTCCCACATGCTGTGATTTACATATTTGCTTATGGCCATCATGACCCCCCTGCTGGGGTGAAACTGTGGAGGTGCAGGCTCCACACAGGCCTTGTTACCCTCTAGTGCTTGGCGGTTAGAACGGAGCCTGCCATATTGGTGTTTCTTAAATATTCATTCTGTGAAATAACTGCTCTGTTATTGCTGGGGCGTTGCCTTCAGCATTACCGCTACTTATTGTGTTTAATGTTTTCCCAAAGCTGATTTTGTTTTTATTTTCTGAGGTAGGGTCTTGCTGTGTAGCCCATGCTGGTTTCCCATGTGCTAGGATTACATGGATGCCAACATACTTGACCCTTTCCAAAGCTCTTGATGGGAACTTAAGGAATTGTCTTTTTTAGCTTATAGATGATGTAATTCAGACAAAAGAGTGTAATGACCATGGCATGGATTGGCTGCACCTGTATTAATAGATTCCTAGCCGCAGACTATTCGCAAAGACCCGTGCTGCCTCTCTTGGCACCTTAGTTTCTGTTGTGGTGATGTTATTGTCATATTTGGCAATGTTTACACCTGACAAGTAGGGACCATTGTGTGCTGGTAGCGTCTGGGAATGCACAACCAATTCTCAGGGGAATGGCCACTGCCGTTCTTACCACAATTAGAAATTGTCAGGCCAGGAGCAACAATGGGGTAGGTACTGCCCCTGCACAGCGGGTTCTGTGTCTCCATGGGGTGGGGATCCTAGCACTACAACCCCATGGTGGACTTTCTGCAGGGGAAGATGGTCTATGTTTAGTGAGTTTTCTGAAAAGAGGTACCCGGGTATTGGCCAGCTAGATGACCATCCCTGGCCTCAGTTTCCCTACCTTCAAAATGAACCAGTAGGTGGGAACCAGAGCAGAAAACCTCATAGCTCTTTGAGGTTCCAGCTCTGCTCTGAAGGGGGTTTCTAGCTATCTGGCCTCCTGTTTCCAGGGAAGTTGAGGGTTATTGGCAGGAGCTGAAGAAGTCTCTCCATCTCTTAGATCTCTTCCTCTCCAAAAAAATATTCCATTCGATCAGGAATTGCTGCTGGCCTGACTCAGCTCATCTCTGTGAGTGCAGTAGGACTAACATCCTACTCCCAAAATTTAAAACAAAACAAAACAAAGCTGAGTGAGGTGTGATATGTGATGTGATAGAGGGTCCCCAAAAGGAGATCACTGAATGTCCAGGAGGAGCCGTGTCTCCATCTCCTGGTGATCCAGGCTTCCGGGACAAGAGAGAGCACCTAGATTGGAACATGGATGCTCTGACGCCGTCACTCTACAGTGGTGGGACGTGGCCTCTGTGCCTCCATTTTCATATCCCTACCATATATAAACTACTGCAGAGGAAGGGCCACTGCTACTGTGACTCCTATATGTGAATATATATGTTGTGCTCAGGCCTAGTGCTGACATGAATTGATTGGCACAAGCAGCCTGAAAATACTGTGTCCTTCAGACTGAAACATGGAGGCAGAAGTGAGCTAGAAAGCCCATAAGGCCTTGAGAGAAAGGCTTAAATTATTTAATGAAGTCATGCTGCCCTGGGGGAGGGGCCAATCATGCTGTAGGACAGAGGTGAGTCACAGTGCAAGAGTGTTGGGGAGTCACCTTGAACTTGGGCCAAAAAAGTAGAAATATTGGGACTCGAATTTATCTGCCTCCTATCAGGTACATCAAGTTCTGAACGGCCACCCACTGGCCAGAGACATGATGTGGCCGGCTCTGCTCTGCCTCCCGCCTGCCCGCCCGCCCTGGGAAGGCTTTCTGCTGGCTTCAGCCCCGCTGAGCAAAGTCCGCTTGTTCGCTGGAGTTCACACAGAATCCTTGCCAGGCCTGCCCAGAATCCTGTCTCCTCTGACTTCCTGTGTTCTTGCATAATATTTCCTTGCCTCTTGAATGGCTGGTCCCAGTGCGGGGGCAGTTCCCCTGCCCCGCTGGATGGCGAGTAGGTTGTGGAGGGAGGATGGGTGGCATTTGCATCTGACCCGTGGGTGCCCTGGGTCTTCATGGTTGAGGGCCACAGAGGCAGAGCCCCTCGAACTGCTTGATGGAAGATTTTAGCAAGAAGGGATTTAGGGGACACTGCAGACATATACACACACTTGCTTGCACATGGCAGTACCCCCTGTCTTATATTCATAAGTCATCGCTCCTGTAAAATTGTTAAAGTGGCTAAATTGTTTTCTTCTGATCATAAAAAATATGAATTATTCCCATAAAGTCACCATATAAGAAGCCTAAAGATGAAAATCACCAAAATTCTGTCACCTCATGATAACAAGTTCCATTAACATGGAGAAGCTATGTCAGAATCACTGATAGGTGGCTGTGGGACATCAGTATTATTAGCTGCATTCAGTTCTGCACAGAGGCACGGCTTCATGAAACTCCTCTTCGATGCATTCCAGGCTCAACAAGCAGTGGTAACCAGCACACCAATTGTTCTCAAGCCTGGAAAGCAATGTCTCTCTTGAAGTTCTGACCAATATGCTGGTATCCCAGAAATAACTGCAAAATAAAAGGTTATGTGCCCGCGTAGGCCTTTTTGTAGGCTTAGAATAATTCACATGATTACACGGGAGGAGGCTGTGCCAGTGACAGCTCCAAGGGCTGGGCTAGGTCTCACTTTGGGGAAAATGATCTCTCAGGAGGACCGTGTGTGCCTTAAGCAAGGAACCTACTAGCAGGTAGAGCAAGTTTTGCTTTGGTGGCTTTCCCATCCCAAGATTTCAAAGAAGTTCCATTTAATTTTACTTGGCGACCACCCTCCTGAAAATGTGTAACACAATCCGTATCTTAAAAGAAGTGACCTTTCCTTGTCTGGTTTTGTTATTATATAAGAACTTGGAATCATTCATAGTGTTGTTCAGATTTGCTTCTAATGTGATTATTGAAAACAAAAACATGCTATAGATTCAGGGTTTCTACCTTGCCTCTGAAAACGGTACTTTCTTGAGGGCAGTGATGAGCATTTTCACTCCACATGCTGAAAGGGTGGCAAATCCACGGTATGCATCAGCACAATGAACGCTCCTGTACTGGATTTGGGTGTCTGTCTACACATTTGTCTGTTTCAATTGCCCCTTAAACTGGATTAACTGTCTCCAAAATTGGTCCTGCCAGGGCCTCACGAATTGCTAGGAATGTGTTCTACCACGGAACTACATCCTTGGAGATATATATATATCCAAAAGTTGCAGTTTGAGACTGGGCTTAATTACTTTGCCATTCAGAGTTGTTTGTAAGGTTTGCTTTTGAGTCAAGACAAGTTGTTTCCTAGACTCCCTGGCTTCAACCTTTTACCTAAATCAAAAAGCAAGAGAACACGTCCCAACTTAAGCACGTTTACTTTAAACTTCTCAGGCATCTTTTAAAACAGAAACTTGCTGCAAAATTTGGCACCAGTAGACTGCAAGGATTTACCTCATTTTGTTGATAGTTGCCTGCAAATGATCTATTGTAACAATTGGCATAATTACAGTCTCTCAACTTATTCACCCTGCACGCCCTATTCTAGATTTACTGGCCAGACTGTTATTACATCATATTCCTTGATGCTGTATTCCTGAGGAATGATGGAACTAAGAGTTAGAGAGAAGAATTAATGATCTTTGTCTGCTTTTCAAAATCTTCTCTATGGACTAATTTAGCGAGTGATTTTTGAGACTGCTCTCTTTACTCGGTCAGTACCTGATTTTGCTGGGTTCCTGGCCACTCATGCGCATTTGGGAAACAGGAAGGGACAAGAAGCCTGAATCGGCAGTCAGAATTATGAAACAGGACTTTGTTAAAATTGATAGGTCTGTACAATGAACGTGCGGCAGCTGTTGGCATGGCAACTCCTACGTGGCAAAGTGCACGGAGCTGGCAGATGACTTTAGCAGTACTCCGTGTTAATTTGATAAATGGCTTTTTTAATAGTAGTTTGTGGGCTAATGGAAAGGTTGAAGCAAAGTCTCATTAATGGAAGGGAGGACGGGGACTTTGAAGCTACTGGGTGAAGCTGGAGAGCCACAGCCAAGTCTCCATTTCCAGCGAAGTGTCTCTTTTTACAGGACAGGACCTTGAAGTGTGGCAAAGTGAAGTACAGTAAGAAGCTGCCTTAAAAGTAGACATCAGCCCTAATTTTTAGTTTTAGGCATGGAGTTCGGGGTCCTTCTTATTCAATACGTTTACTTTGTGTGGGAGTTTATCCTAGGGCACTGTAAGAGCTTTGCATTGTTTTCATTTTCCTTAGTGGTGATAGAGCAGGGGATGTTATGGTGTCTGATGTGTCTGACATATTTTAGCTGTGTTTGGTTGTTTGTTTGGGTTCTGAGAAGAGTTATTTTTTACTTTTGTTTCTTGTTTGTTGACCAAGGGTCTCAAGTAACTCAGGCTAGCCTCAAACCCTCTATACAGCTGAGTATGACCTTGAACTTCTGATCCTTCTGCCTCTAACTCCAGAGTTCTGGGATGGTAGCCATGAACCTCTGTACCTAGCTTATGTGGTGCAGGGGACTGAACCTAGAGTTTCCTGCATGCTAGGTACTCTACTCTGTCAGTTAGCTTCGACCTTTCCTGCAGGCTAGGTACTCTATCAGTTAGCTTCATCCTTTCCTGGTTTCAGCGTTTTCAATTGTACAATTCAGTGGTATTAACCACACACACCCTTTGCTGTGCTGCCGTCATCACTGTCCATCTCGAGGACTCTTTCCTCATCCCACTGAAACTCTGTGTCTGTTAAAACAGTAGTTCTCTACTCCTGACCAGACCCCTGGAAGCTACCATTCTACTTTCTCTATGAATACGACAATTCAAAGGTACCTCAATATAAATGAAAAGATAAAGTATTCTCTTGTGTCTGGTTTTTTGCAACTTAGCATCTTTTCATTTCATCCATGTTATTGCAATGATCAAAACTTCATTTCTTTTTAAAATTGAAGAATCTATTGTATGTACATACCACATGATATTTATCTACTGATCATCAATGGACATTTTGATTGTCTCCTTCTTCAGCAGTTGGGAGCAATGCTCTATGCGTGTGGGTTTATAAACACCTCCTTGAGTCCCTGTTTTTGATTTTTTAGGGTGTAGTACCTAGAAGTGAAACTGCTGGGACATACAGCAACTTAATATTTAGTCTTTGAGGCACTGCCATACTGTTCCATAGCAACTTTACGGTCTTGCATTCTGAGCAATGCTCAAGGGTACCAGCTTCTTTGTATCCTTGCCAGCAAGGATAATCAGTTTTCCTAATGATTACTGATTTAATTGCCATTATAGACATGTTGCCCTGGCACCTCGTACATATGTGGCATGGGTGTGACTGGACACCACTGACCCATTGTTTATACCTATGAGGCGGATGAGGCTTTTCATGGTAAAGTAGGGGACGTGAAAGGTATCAGGAGGGAAGGAGAGACCATGTGGTCAGCATCTCTGGGGGAGAGAAAAGTATCAGGAGGGAAGGAGAGACCATGTGGTCAGCATCTCTGCTCCAGGCACCTCAGAGGACCTATGGGGGAGCAGATGAAACTTTAAAGAGAGGCCTTTGAGACTTTTGACGGAAACTTAGAATGAGTTTTAACTACAGCAAGCATGCTGTAGGCTGGCTTTACCCTGGTAATCCTTCCTGGTTAGCACTGCATGAAGTGTTAGTATCCCTCTTCCAGAGAATAAGCGTTGTTGTCCTCTGCTCTAGGAGCCTGGGCCCATTTTCTTTCCTCTTCTTGGGGAAACAAATTATACAATCGTCTTGCCAAGTGCTTGCTTAGAGCTTTGGACCATTCTGCCGTTTAGTTTTTCTACTTGAAGCAGTATGTAAATCTCTCCTCTTCCCAATGTTAAATTAGCAGCCTAGATTTAGAACTTACAGGACACCTGTTGTGAACCTCAAACAACTTCTAGCCATTTGTAGTTGATGGAAAGCTAGCCTCTGTCCTTACAGGGAAATACTACAGGTCTTACAGCTAACTATCTCTTCCTTACAACAGGCTTTGGTACTGGAGCACACATTCAAGCCGTACAAGGGTCATCTAAACTTAAGAGTGCAGGCTGGGGAGATGACTTAGTGGTTAAGAACACTTGTGAAAGCAAGACGACCCGAGTTTGAGTCACCAGCACCCATGCGAAAGCATGGCCCTGCATGTCTGTGACCCCCAGGCACTGAAAGGCAGACTAGCAGATTCTGGGAGTTCATTGGCTAGTTGGCTTAGCCAAAAATGGCTGGCTTTAGATTCACTGAGAGATACTATCTCAAAACAAATAGTGAAGAGTGATAAATATCAGAGCCCATGTGCGTGCATGCGCGCGCGCGCGCACACACACACACACACACACACACACAAACTCCTCTGGGTGCTGACTGTTCTCAGAGTGTCTTATTGAGGTTTTTCCCTTCCTTTCAAGTTCCCAGGAGACACTAACAGTTCTGGTACTCGGTCCAGACTTTGAGAACTGATGCTTTACATTGAGACTGAGAAATGGGGAACAAGACATAGAAAGACCAAATGACTTCCATCTTAAATACTATGGGTGACAGAATTTGAGCTTGAATATGAGTGGACACTTTAAAGCACCTGCTGCTTCTGTCATATCAAAAGGGGCAGAAGCACAGTCCTGGAGCACTCTGCTTCTGCTATTCCAAGGAGACACAGTATTAACCTTTTGTAGCCCAAAGCTGGCCTCAGAGGCCTGCTGCTCCCGGCTGTCCCTTCTCATCATTGGAGCTGACATTTGTTAAAATCAGCTAATGATGGCTAAAACAAAAGACTTCATCTAGGCTCATCTCTGGGCTGCCTAGGAGGGAAGTAGTTGGTAGCTCGGAAATGGGAGAGACATGACAATCCCCAAATTGGGCTAGGCCTGGACAGATCACAGCCAGAGTCTGGGACTCAGGCAACACAGGGCTTAAAAAGTTTAAAACACAAAGTTACTAAAGAGGGTTTTGTTGTTGTTTGTTTTACTTTGTTTTTTACACTTTCAATTTTTTTCTTAATGCACATCTCCTACGTTCTAAACATTCCACTATTTGGCACGAAGTATAGTGACAGATATTAAAATCGTGCTCAATAAATACTTGCCAAGAAAGGCAAACATAGTAGGTGCCAGAGGAAACTATGTGTAATTACAATGAAAGCTTCCACCAGAGCAGGAGGGACAAACAAGATGGAACAAGAGGATAAAACCTTGAATTGACGAGACACATTTGATCCTAAAGTCATCTTCAGATCTGTGTCTTTTCTATGGTCGTAACAAATTAAATGAATGTGTTTACATAGATGCACAGATGTGTATGCATAGACCTGACAGAAATCTTCAAGATACTTCTTAAAAATTTGTGCATTGTAGTGGCTGTTGCCAGTGTTCTGTCCCTAGGATGCTCGTTACATGTTTTCCACAAGGAGAAAATGAAGCCAAAGTGGGGCTTTGGGTACCTCAGGAGACTGCTAACCAATAGCTGTGATTCTTCTTTGGAAATAACCTGCCACCATCTTTCAGATGCTTGTGCCAAGCCACACGCTGCCTATTCCTCATTACCACCAATAACAAATATTTAGTCTGTGACCATTGTGTATGCAGGGTGATCTCTTGTCTCAGGAGCTGTTTATAAGCAGATTAACAGCAAGGGTAGGGCAGAGGGCGTAGCTCAGTGGTAGAGTGTTTGCTTAGCATGCACAAGGCCCTGAGTTTGATCCTCGCATCGGCTCAGGGTGAAAGAAGCCAGGCAGAGCAAGATAAACTATGCTTTTGATGGTGGGGGTTCTGTGTGTGTGTGTGTGTGTGTTTCTCTCCCTGCATCACTTACTTAGTAAGGCATGTATATAATAAATATTATATGTAAATATTCACTATATTAAATATCTCTAAGTGCAAATTTAATTTATGAGAAGATAAAGCATCCATGTCTATGGGGGAGCAGAGGTGACTGTAACTAGGTTGTTGAAGGTGACCAGAATGCATTCAGGAGCACAGATACCCTACTTTGGCTGTGATACACCCTGTGGTGGAGAATGAGGTAAACTAGTTAGAATGAAAAATGGACTTCCTTGGGCAACTCCAGATGCCATGGGTTTTCTACATCACATTTTATTTTGTATTTAAAAAATTGTTTTCAATGCTGGGGATCCAACATAGGGCCTCACATATATTATAAACAAGTCTTCTTCCACTAATGTCCACCTATAATGATTTTTTTAGTCACATACTAAAAACAGTGGCATAAGTGGGAATCAGACTGCAGCTTGTAAAAAACTTCACAAGAATGGTAGAGTCTGTAATTCAGAGCCATTTTGTTAAATGTCAAGACTACAGAAACTGTTTAATATTTCTGCTTTATGCCGCAAATGGGTTGGGTTGGAACCAGGCTCACAACTTTCCCTGGTCTTACTTTGCTTCCTATAGGGTACCTTTGGGTAGATGCCATTGTTATAGTCTTGGATTAAACAGAGAGGGTCCTTAGTAGGAAAGTATGTTCCGGGGGTCATTTAAAGAGGAGGGAACAGTGTATAGTTTGGGATGGGCTGAACTTTTCTGATAGAGGAGAGAGATTTCCTAAGGCCAGGTCTTTGTCAGAGCCCCCCTTTTGCTTAAAAGCCCACCAAGGAGACCTCCTAAGACCCACTGGCCCCAGTGCTCTCTGCTGGGCAGTGATTCTGTATGCATAGGTTGGAAACTTAGAAACAGAGTTGTGGAAACCATGACTGAGTTACATCAGAATATTAATGTCTTGTGGAAGTTTTTAGGTCATTACCTTTGGAGGGAAAGCTATTTTGTTGTCCACTGGAGATGGGAAGAGAGCAAAATTCTGCTGACGTGGGTGTTTGCTTGGGGCCAAGGTATTGGGAGGGGTAGCAAGGGTGTGCTTCATTTATGGTAAAAGCTCCACTGGCCTCCGTTTAAGAATATCCTGTAGGCAGGTGAAGGGTGGCATGATTCACTTTGTGCTGATTTCCTCTTGGTTCAGCTGAGCCTAGCAAGTCAGATCAGTAGAGGTAGACTCTCTGGGACTGCTCAGCCTTTCTATTGGTCAGCAGCAAGACTCTGATCTGGTGCCAGGCATGTGTTGGAGGATGAGTTCCATAAGTCGTTTTCTCTATACTTTCCAAGTTGTATAAAACTCCATTGTGTTGTGGAATATTTATGTGCACTGTAAAGATGTGTCTCTGCTTAGGGTGCCTTCTGATTGGTTTAATAAAGAGCTTAATGTTCAATAGCTAGGCAGGAGAGGATAGGCAGGATTTCTGGGAAGAGAGAGGAAGAGAAGGAGAAACCTCAACATGTGTATTTTGCCAGCAGACTTGGAGCAAGTTGCAGGTGCTGCACTGAGCAGGTAACCAAGCCACATGACAGAATGTAGATTTAAAAATGTGGGTTAGTTAAGTTATAAAGCTGGTTATAGTCCGTAAGTCTCCGGGTCACTATTTGTAGGCTGGTGGTCAAAGATAGTCTGACAAGAAAGCTTGCTGCACCCTTGGGCCATGCACTCTCATTTGAAGTGGACTTTATGTCCACCATTGGTTGGTGCGTTCGTGAAAATTTCAGTGGAAAAAAAATTGAAATTCTATCACCATGATTTTTTCAGAATTTACACTAGATCTTTTGTTTTTAAAGCTAAGACCAAAAACAGTAGAAGCAGAAACTCACAATGTTTAAAGTTAGCGAAAGCTACCCCCTGCATATCATTTAAACTCTAAAGAGACACCCTACACACACTATGATTAGTCCCTACAGAGAAAATTGTAACTATTCTTCCCTAGGGAGAGTCTGGCTTAACATAGGTGCTGTTTTGCATATCTGAGAACAGAGAGGCATGATCAAGATGAAAAGAAAATGATCCTATGTAGGGCTAGTTCCTCCAGGCATCCCCAGCCCACCCCTGTGAGAGCAGTCTCCTCTCCTTGGTGGATTTGGGAACCACTTGAATCTTGTCATTGTTGTCCACCAGTGGGGAATCAACTCTTGCTCCAGGGAGTATCTGGGGAAGTACCTTGTTGCCTTCCAGTCCCAGGTATGTATTATCAAGAGTCACTGCTTCCTGGAGCAGCTTCTCTTGTGTATGAGGGCTGAGATGAGTCTGCAGAAAGAAAGGCCATGAACTGGTGCAGAAAGGAGTGGCTGCATCACCTGCCTGGGGGATGAGCCACCCGTGTGACTTCATGGTTGTGCAAGAATTGGGCAACATTTGGCCAGGGTGGAGAGGTTTTGGCAAAGGCGTTTTCACTCCTAATAGATTCCTATCTCCTCCATGAGGGAAAACCAAGTGTTAGGGGATCTATACAGCATCTTGGAGGACATTGATTGCCTCCTCAGAAATCAGTGGAGTTTTATTTACTAAGCACCAGTGACGGGGGGGTGGGGGGATTGGGCTGAAGACCTCAGAAGATTAAAGATGGCATCCCCTTTTCTTCCTGTGGCAGTTGTGGGGAAGTAGAGGGTGGGTAGAATGGGACAAGGTGGGAGACAGTCAATGCTAACGTGTGGGCATGGGATAGAACTTGTTTTAGAACTTCTGGAGAGAAGTCACAGGGCAGAGTGGTATCAGACCTGCATATTTTAGAGACACAGTACCTGGGCTCAAATCATGGGTCTACCTCTTAGCTGAGGTATCTTGGGAAAGTGAGCACTCTGTGCCTATGTGTTTAAACTGCAACATGGAAACCATCATTGTACTAGAACCAGAGGGTAGTAGTTTAGCCTTCATGAAGGCTGGTCCTAGCTCCAGAGGAGGACACTAGAGGAAGGGCTGCAGTAACCTTGAGTTTTTGGCTTAACAAGTCTTCAGGTCTGTTTCCTCATCTGTACAGTAAAAGGATGAGATCAGATAAATGCTAGCGTTTCCTTTATTCTAAACTGAGATGTTTCCATGGTTGAATAAATAGTGTCTGTTGTATGTTCCAGTACTGTACTGGGCATGCTTGGATAGTAAACTGTAGAGAATAGGGGTCCCTGTACTTAAGATCTTCTTGGCATGAGGAAAGGACACTAACATACGGGAGAACATTTGAGAACATTAATAACTAAAGTTTAGAGACATAGCTGGATAGATGATCCGTCTGTCAAGAGCGCAGGCTGCTCTTTCAGAGGACCCACATGGTAAGTCATAGTTGTCTGTGTCTCCAGTTTCGAGGGATCTGAAGCCTTCTTCTGGCCTCCACGAGTACCAGGCATGCTTGTGATGCACATACGTACATGCAAGCAAAAGATTAATACATGTAAAGCAAAAGTAACTATGACTCTGAAGAATATTAGGATAAGGAAGCTCAGAGTGGACCAGAGAGAGGAGACTTGATGGCAGCTCTCCAACTTGTTTGTCATATTCCATAATTCTGACACCTGAAACATTGGTATTAATATTGAAACTGTAGAAAAACAGCCACCTATTTGGGACCTAGAAAGACCAAATTTTGTAATAGCAGTATAGACAGAACATAGGAAGTGGTCCAAACTGGTTTCATAAATATTCTTGGATGCCCTTTCTATCAGAATAATGTATCTGGCACAAAATAGGCACAGAAGAATTCACTTTCCAATGGCTGGGAAAATCTAGGGCTCTCTACATTTTTCAGATTTAACAGCAGGTGGTGTTCTCAGCCCTGCCTCTAGAGGACAGTACACAGATAATACCTGTCTCACCATAGCTTGGAGAAGAGCTTCCTAAGGCCCCATGCTTCCTGGGCCATGTTTTTCTAAGATGAATTCTTCCAGTACTTAAGCTTTTCCTATCTTGGGGGAGGGGAGTATAGACTTTCCCACCCCTGCAGTATCTATAGCTACATTTTGAGGAAACCTACTGGAATTTGTTTCATAATAAACCAAACCATAGTTCCTTAGGGTTCATATGCAAATTGGCTGACTCAGGCCACATGGGAATAGTCCACAGATCCCTAATGGCCAGAATAGTGGAATAGGCAGTAGTTAGGGTCATCTCAGTTAGAGGATTAGGACAGGTGAGCAAGAAACTTCAGCCGGTCTTAACGAATGAGAAGAGGCCATGTCAGTGATAGATGGGCCTCCGGAGGCCTCAGCTACCTCCTAGTTTCCATGACACCCCCCCACTACTCCCCACCAGCCAAACATAGCAGATAGTCTATGCGTTTGGATCTGGTGTTTTATTCTCAGGGAGGAAATGAAACAGAAATGGCAGACGGGGTGGGTGAACTCCCTGGCCTTGCCCACTCATTGCCCGAGAGGTCGGAGATGGCCTGACTTGACACATCAGATCAGCAGACCACAGCTCTCTGCTGAGCCTCCTTCCTGCTATAGACCCCAGAGATCCTGGTGAGATGTAGCATGTCGCACCTTCTGTAAAAACACAAGCATATGCCACACTTGCTGTGAGAACATGCCATCACACAGGTGCCCAAAGCAGTAGGCAGAACGGATGGAGCCTTGGCGGTCAGAGGGAAACAGTGTTTTGCTGCTGAAGCCCGGTGTTCAGGACAAAAATCTGCCTTCCAGGAGGCCTCCTTAAGCTCTGCTCTCCCAAATGTCACCCCATCTCATTCCTGTTCCTTCCCCTTTTTGTTCATAAAAAAGTTATTTTCTTCCAAATAAGCAACCTCCAAATATATGAAATAAACATTATTTCTAATGAGCCTCTGGGAAAGTGCTCACCTTTGAACTTAGCTGAGGATTATGGAAGAAAGAAAAAGTCGGAGGAACTTGATAGAGCATCAGAACTTCCTGGGGTTTAAGCTGGGTTGTGTATGACATTTCTTTTCCTTAATAAGGACTGTTCCAGAGCTCTGTCTGAGATAATTAGGCCATGTCCGAAAGTAGAGACCTAGGATTGGTTACTGACCTTAGTTTAGGGATTATTATCTGGGTGCTAGGCAACAATAGGGTAGGAGGCCCTGTTTCTAGAATGTTCTTTCTTTCCAAGGACTCAGAATCTTTTCTGAGGGTCCCCGTGGAGAGTTTGAGATGGGGAGACCTTGGAAGGAGCTAGATGATACTTATGGAAGGCTGGCAGCTAAAGGGAAGTGAGACTGGGGAACTGTCCCACCGAGACAAGCTTATTTTCCCAGAGACTTTGCCCCTTCACATAACAGTAATCACTTTCTGAAAGACAGACTCTCAGCCTGGGTTGCCTCTGCTTGCTTGTCTGGAGTACCGCACATCTGAGTTTCCCCCAACGTCCTCCTCACAGATGAGAAATTCACTTGCAGCCATTGGCATAAGTCCTTCCTCGAATGACTTGAACCTGCCTAAGGATGTGTAACAGCTCTGCAAATCCCGATCCAGGTCTCCAAACATTTGTGCCCTGTGGCGGGAATTGTCCTTTCTCTTCACTCTCTTCCTTATGCGTTCCTCAGATGCTTTCCTTCTGCCCAAATCATAAGCTGTTCAACAATCCCTGCTGTCCTCTCGGACTGGAGCATACTGGTGCTCACATCTGCTGATGAGAACAGAGACCAGAGATCAAGGCTTTCCAAAATCTAGGAACGTGGATGACCTTTGCTGAGCTAAAGTTACCACTTCATGGCATGAGCTGTCTTCTTTAAATTTTTCCTTCCTGTGATGCTTGCACACGAAGTAAGGCCTGCACAGATTTCTTTCCTGGATAGGAATGATCCCACGCATGCCTATCTTTTTCCTGCCAAGCACCTGTTCAGGAGAGCACAGCCTTTATAGCAACGAGCAGTTTCTCTGATGGCTCTGAGGTCTGCCAGGGGTTCTCTAGAATTGGCAACTTAGCTGTGACCTCAGAAATCTTGGCTCTGGCAAGGCTAGGTCTTTGCAGTAAAATGGGCTCAGTGCCCATGGAGATAATCTCCTCTTGTAATTTCCACACAATCATCTCATTGTCGAAGCCCAAGGAATGCAAAAACAGAAGAAATTCCACAATAGGGCTTCCCGTGGCTCAGTGAGCCAGTCTGTTCCCCACTGAGGGCACCTTGGGACACCTCAGAGCTTCAGTCCCATCACCTGAACTTCATCTGACTCATAAGGTATGGGTTTATGTAGGAGCCCAGACCTACAACCTGAGCCTCAGGTCTGACAGTGCCCTATGTCCTGGCTAGCTCCTATTCGTACTCGGAACTCAGAAGAGAAAGCCCCTTCAGCAGCTTCCCTGGTTATGTGCCCCCTCTTGTCCCCAGAACACTTACCCCTGACTTCTGCAATAGCTGCAAGTAAGCTCCAGCCCCTTGGAGTGCTCCGTAGGCATTAGACACTGTTCTGAGAGGGTACAGTGGGTGCCGTTCCTTCCTCTCAAGTGTTCAGTGGGACAGAGACCTGAGATGAAAGCTAAAGTCACCAGTTCAGTTAGGCCCAGGCTGCCCAACTGTCTGCTTGTCTGGCTCCTCACTAGGCTTTTGTCCTCTTAAAGGCAGAGGCCCACATTACCCCCTGGTGGGTAGGCACCTGTAGGTGTTCAGTATGCCAAAGCTTACCACTGACAAATACCTGGTGGAGTTTAAATTACAAAGGGCCATGCAGCTTACAAAGCTGCATAAGCGCAAAGGAGCACTTACTTTTCATTGTAGCAAGTAAGGGTGATGTTTATCTGTTGTTGTTGTTGCTATTTTTTTAATTACACTGAGAAACACACCACTGCACATCTGTGCAACCTCTGGGAGTCAGTTTTCTCCTTTCACCCTGTGGGTCCGAGGAATCAAACTCCTCAAGTCTTCACACTGGTAGCAAGTGACTTTACCTGCTGAGTGGTCTCACTGGTCCAGGGACGGTGCTTTAGGACTCTGGTTGCTTTAGGACTTTTTCTAGGCAGTGTAGACAGAGCTGTAGGATTTGGCAGACTGCCATGGTGGAAAGGACAGTGTTTTTGTCAGCATTTTGGTGGCCATCAGAAGTTATTTCAATGAAGCCAAAGCTCCATCGGGTATCTTAAGAATAATTAAGGGAAGCAGCAGGAGAGCAGGAAAGAGTATTTCATCACCAGTTCCAGAGAGGTGGACCTTGCCTTCCACCAATGAGCAGGTCTTGGAGTGTCCAAGTAACATTCAGACAAGCCTCTGGGGTCTCACAGCCCCACTCCACTCAGGTCATCCCACACACAGGGTCATGGAGGCTACAGGTTCTTAGTGACTTCCATAGCTTCTTTCTGCTGCTGCTTTCCACAGAGTTAGCAGAGCAAGTAAGGCAGGTTACTGTGTCATTACAGTCTCTTCCTGATACAGGAAATATTACAGGCCTAGACACTGGCCCCTGCTTCGGTAGCTCCAGGAAGAGGTCAACGGCTTGGTGTTGGGACGGATAGAGTATTGCCCCCTTTTCACCAGCATCTCATGGGAAGCCAGTTCCCCATCACCTGTCAGCATTAATAGGCGCAAACAGTGTTGCACAGAAAAATACCAACTTGTTTTCTTTCTGACTGCTGGGCTAGATAATGAAGTCCAAATGACATTATCCCTAATAAACGTGATTTGCAGAGATCGCTGACCACCCCAGGAGCAGGGACTTTCATTAGCAGGTAGACAGATAAGGGAAACAGCTGGCTCCGCCAACTCCTCTCGGTGGCACGAGTGTCTAGGTCTGGTATGAGTTGAAGGCTGGGGGTGGAGTGTAAACTTTTATTTAAAAGAAAATCAGGTTAACGGAGAGAATTTAAGTGTTGGCTATTCCTTAAAACTACTTAATGATTTTGAGGTTGTCACTAAGTTTTATATGTGCTTGTTTTGGTGTTGTGTCTTGGGGGGAGGGGTTTAGGCACTTGTGGGGTGTTGGTTTGTCCTATTTTCTCACCTCCATGTTATATCGCCAAAAAAGGTGGAAACCCTGGCCAAGCTCTAGCATCCTCCCCGCCAGAAATAATTCTGCGGAGGGTACCTACACATGTAACAAAAGCTCTGGGCGATGGACAGTGCAGAGGGATAGACTCTTCTGTTTTTCAAGGAGTTGGGTTCTTAGAAAAGGGATGGGGAGAGGGTGGCCCCTGTCTGGGCTTGTTTCCCGTGCCAGTGGGCTCCGACTGGCAGCTGGCTCATTGAAACACCTCTATGTGAAGATATCCCCAGGATATGTGGATCAGTTACTTTCCTGGGGACAGTTGAGTAATTGGGTGCTAAATAACCTGGCCATGAATACAGCCACAATTATTTCTTTTTACCATTTGTTTTTGGCCAGAAAGTACCAAAGCATTAGAACTCTGCCTTACTGTTCCCATGGCTGGAGGCATGTGGCTTGCCTAAACCCTCACACTAGCTGACCATATCTGAAAGATCTGCCTGATGCTAATAATTGTCAGGGGAAGATGTGTGATTCATAAGCTTGCTGTCCCTCGGAGGGAACCCCGAGGTAAGGAATAACAAAGGGGCCAGTACCTCACAGTTAAGTGACACAGTCAAGCCTCAGTGCTAAGGCCAGGGCTAGGGAGGAAGCATCCCCCTGGACAGGTGGAGGGCCAAGAGAGCTTCTGCAGGGCGGCAGGTTATGTCTGGCCTTAAAGCAGAGAACTTGGAAGGGTAAAAGGAAGGAGACCCTTTCAACTAAAGCCAAACAACAGGGACTTAACTGGGTGGCAGAAGGGTGTGGCATTTGGGAAGGCACTGCAGTCTGGCTGGAACAGGCACTGGGGCTCAGATGAGGGGATCTAAGTCTAGAGAACAAGGCTGGGGCTAGGAGGCCTCTAAGGGCATGCTGAGTATGTTCCCCATGAGAGAGGTGTGACCCACTTCCTGTCCTATGAGGGAAACGGTACTTGAGGAGTGACTTGGGAGAAAGGGCACTCGGCTCCTGAGCTGTTCTCTCTGAGGTCTAATGGCAATTGTATTCTTCTTGATCCATAATAAACAGGTGAGGGGCAAAGGGCCATGGCTGGAAGACAGGGGCAAACGTCTGTGGAAATAAAGAAAACACCCATGCAGTCTGAGAAGGGGTATAGCCTGGGTAAAGCATTGTGTTCCATCCCACGGGTAATGTATGTATGTGATGTGCTCTTCAGCAAGAATGCCTGGCCAGGGTCTCTGTCTACCCAGCCAGAAGCCAGCCTGTGGCAGCCCAGCCATTATTGCTTTGAAAAAAAAAGACTTTTAAAAGCTGCTAACAAAGATTCACTTCTCCTGGCTTTGATGACGAAAGAAACTCTCCTGTGTACTGTCCTGTATGGCAAAAGCATGGCCAACGGAATAGACAGGGCCGAGGCTGGCTGTTGCGCCGCCCACCACAGCAGCCTCTGATTGCTCACTTGGTAGTGTTCGTACATCTCAGTGTGCTGCCCCACTCTGACTTGCCGCCTTACCACTGCCGGTTTGCTGTCCCCTGGCTTCTGGCCGCTAGTCTTTCCTCAGCAGCATCTGCGTCCTTTCTTCTGTCTGCCTTCCCTCCATCAGCTCCACTGTCCAGTTAGGCTCCGGCCTTTTGGACTTTCTCCTCTCACACTCCTCTGGTGTTGATTGAGGAGTAAACCAGCCCTCTGCAAGTTTCCCGATGTCACAGGAGTCGTCTCCACATGTCACTCTGTTGCTCAGAGACCCAGCTTGTGATGAGGGAATCACGTTTGTGTAATGAGTGGAGGGACAAGCTATGGCTGGGGAAGAAGCCTGCTTTCCCAGGTTGCTCAGGGTTACCACTTGAGGGAAAGTCTTTTGGCATTTCCCATGGCTTCGGATGACTTCTTTGCAAAGGAATGGAGTAAAGCTTCCTAAATATGCACAGATAGCCAATTCTCATAGGAACAAGAAGGGACAAATTTGGGAGAAAACAAGTGCCTGCACTGTGGCCATGAATCAGACCCAGAATGCCAGACATGTGACCACGTAAATAGGCCACAAACCAGAACTCTCTACAACAGAACCAGATTCTAGACCCACTCATTCTTTCTCTTTTCAGATTTTCTTTTTTCTTTTCTTTTCTTCTTTTCTATTTTAAGCAGGCTCTCACGTAGCCCAGGTTAGCCTTGAATTTGCAGTATAATTGAGGATGGTCTTGAACTCCCGCTCCTCCTGTCTCCACCTGCTGAGTGCTGAGTGACAGACTTGCATTGCTATGCCTAGTTTACGTGGTGCTGGGGCTCCAGCTCAGGGCTCCTTGGATATTAGGCAAGAATTCTACCGAGCGAGCAGCATCCTGAGCCCTTTGAATATTTTCAATAGTGAACGGAGAAGTGGCGATTTAGATGGGAGAATAGACACCCTGCAGGGTTTGTCCCTTTATCTTGTTTCCAAACACATAAAGTCCCACAAGCTCTGGCATTGAACTGGATGAGCGTGTGGCCATGCATCAGTCCTGATGAAAATTTTCTTTTTAAAATTAAAGTGTCTGAAGTAAAGAGAGGATTGACCCTTATAATCCGTATTTGAGAGGAGTTGTGGTCAGCAGCTGTCCATCCCACTTATGGCTCCTCCCCCTTCCATGTTTCCCCTCCCCCCCTCTTCTCCATTTCTGCCCCCTCCTTCCTGCATATACCCACTGCTGGCCCCAGAGGCAGCCCTGCTCTGTTTTCTCATGACACAGTGATTATTTTTGGCTTTGCATATATTTTCTCTAATGTTATTATTACCTCCTCCACCCTTCTGGTTGCTTTTTGAGGAGCTCTCAGTCTTTTTGGCAATTCTATGTAAAAATCAGAGGGTTAATTTTAGTTCAGTGGTGAAGATGGGGCAGGGAGAGAGGGGTATGCCTCCTTCTTTTGTGCCTTTGCAGCACCCTACCCCCACCCTAGAAAGAGATGAGGTTCTCCATGCTTGCTCATGAAAGAACTCTCTGCTTTCTCTGGCTCTGTGCTCACCATTCATCCTCTGCTGGGTCTGGCCTTGAGGATACCGCTCTCCAGAGGTGACGCTGGGGGCTGCTCCTTAGAGCTGGCATCTGAACAACTTGACTTGGCGGCCTTAGAACAGCCTCATTCAGAGTGAGTTCACTCCCTGAGCAGTTGGCCTGCTCAGCCTCTGTCCATAGAGTTCTCTTGTTCCAGCTACAGGAGGAAATGGAGATTTCCAAGTGGGAAGCGGCCTTCCCAATGCTTTAACTCTTCCCTGCAGGAAAGAAGAGCTACAGAGAGCAAAATAAAACCCTAGCTGGCCCAGCTGCAATTCCCTGGGAGAGAGGAGCGAGTGTGGCTGGGGGTTGAGGCTGGAGGCCAGCGCAGCTGGGATCACTTTCTCTTTCCATGGGGAGGTGGAGAGGAAGAGGGTAAAGGACACATCTGAGCTGCCCTGGCATCAATTAGTGATATTTACCCAGTTTGCCCAGATTGTAGGTCCTATGAAGAACACTGGAAAGTGGAAGGTGGTATGTCTCTGCCTCCACAGTCCTTAATAGCAGCAGGGCCTTCACACAGACAGGGCATCTTCTAATGTGGGCAAGAAGTGCCCAGGGGAGCTGGCACCTAGGATGCTGCCAGGGGAGACGGGTGTGGGATTTTAAGAAAGGGGAGATGAAGCGATAATCAGAGGAGAGTGGCATCCACCAAACTTAGAGAAGTTTCCTAAAGAAGTGTGCCGAGTGAGTGGGGTTCTCTCTGGCAGAGGAGAAGGTCCAGTCCCTTAGACAGTAAGTACCCTTGGCCAAGGGTGGCATCAGGGTAGCAGATACACTCCACTGTGTCTTTGGCCTCGAGATCTTAAGGGCCCTGGAATTCTGTCTATTAGAAGTGTGTGAGGCCAGACTAGCAACATCCACATCAGCTACAATAGTGCTAAAAATGTAAACCTTCATGCCCTGGCCCAGACTGGCTGACCTTAATAGTGTGCTAGACCCGGGTCCTAGTGCTCTGTGTGTGCAGTGACATCACAGACTCATGTCAGCATGTCTAGTTCACACCCCAATGTTTATTCAGAGAGAATAGATCACATGCATGTGTGTGCATGTGTACACACACACAGGCACACATACACACACGCAGATACATGCACACATACACACATAAACACACATATGCATGCACACACAAACACACACATACACACACATGAACATACAAATGTACACGTGCGTTTTCCCACAAATGCTCACACAAAGAGACACACATACACACACATGTGCACACAAATGCACACACACACACACACACACACTTTTACCTTTGACATCTTCGCGCTAATAACTATTCCCTGGGTGGAAATATCTCACTCTCATCATGTGCTGGATTAGAGTTCTACAGAAGGATTTAGAACAGTGAGCAACTTTGAGGAATTTATACAGCAGAATTCACTGAGGTGGTTTTTATGTCTTCGTTTAGTACTGCTTGTGCTTTGGAGGAACCCAGGGTGCGGGCCTTTCCCAGAAGAACATGTCTACATGGGGTGAAATAAAAAGGAGAACAGCTCAGGGCTGACTGTGCAGTGTGGAATCTCTAGAGCAAGATGGGTGGAGAGGTCAGGCTAGGCGGGGCCTTCCTGGACAAAATGGACTCCTTGTGGAGGTGATCAGAGGACCAGCACAGCAGGGATAGGCTGAGACAGTGGAAAGGACACATTGCAGAAGGCTGTGGGGAGCGTCAGTTGGCTAAGACTCAATCTTAGGGCTCACAGGGAGCGGATCAGCTGCCCTCCACACTGCAGAGTCTTGCTTCCTGCTAGGGAGTCCGTCTTGCATCCGGACCATCTCTACTGCTGTTTAGATTTTTGTCATCCCTTTAGCTCTCAGCTGAAAGCAGTGCTGTAGGAACAGGCTGCCTGTGTGGAGCCAAACCACAGATTGTGATGTTGGGTGCTTGTGGGATTCTCAAGAAAAAGGCTGTGAGAACACAGAAAGCCAGAGGACACAGAGGGACACAGAGGACCCAGAAGGACACAGAGGACCCGGAAGGACACAGAGGACCCGGAAGGACACAGAGGACACGGAAGGACACAGAGGACCCAGAAGGACACGGAGGACACAGAAGGACACGGAGGACACAGAAGGACACGGAGGACACAGAAGGACATAGAGGACACAGAAGACCAGAGGGAAAGCCTCAGAGCTCATCTGGCAACAACTTAGGCATGGGGCTTTGTCCAAGCCTAGGGAAGAGGCCTGAAGATCATCCAGAGAGAAAGCAATGCTCTCCAGTGACGTCCAGTGAACCTGCCAAACACAGCCAGCTCTGTCCCTGCAGCTCAGTCTCCACTGGTGCCCTTTCCTCCTGCCGTCCTTCCTTCCATTTTTTCCTTTATCTCTTTGTCTTTAGACAGAGATCTCCAAACAAAGGAAAACTTTCCCTCCAGGGCATGTTTGCCCCTTGAAGTGACAACCTAGAGCAGGAGGTGATCCTGTTGTCCCTTTTTGCTCCTTCCTACATCAAGAGGGTATGTTTTCAATGGCTCATCAAATTCAGTATTCTTAGCGGCTATACCCTCCATGTACCCAGCTCAGTGAAGCCTTCTGGGCTACAAGAAAGGCCTGGCTATTGGCATTTGAGGAAGACAGCTCAATTACAAACCAGTGTGGGACAGGTGTGAGTGCTAGCTCCTGCACTGGGTGAGCATGCTAGCCTCTATCTCTGGGGGCTGCCTCTCCATGCCGTGTGATCTGAGGCCACACTCACTTTGTGAGACCTGAGGATTAAATCAGAGGCAATGGGCTGAGTGATCTTCATTAAGTGGGAAGTATTGCCTGTGGATACTTGCTGGTGGATACTGATTAATCCCATAGCTAGAGTCTGCACAGTGGTGTAGTCAGACAGCAATGGGTATTGGCCGCCAATAAAGAACAGCGCCTAGACAGACAAATGTCCCACAAGGTGGCCATCGTCTCAGGACCTGAGTAAAGGCAGCCTCCCATTTCTGTGTCATTGGTCGTATCTCTTCAGATCTTTCAACCTAGATCTAAGGAAAAGAGAAAGCCAAGAGAACGGGGACCCAGACAGAGAATGTAAGCACAGTTGGTTTTCTTTCTTTTTGCTGTCTCTCTGTGCAACCATTTGGGAATGAAGGCTATAGTCCTCGTAGAGTCAACACAAAGTGCTTAGAAGCTGTCACGTGCCTCAGATGTAAAGTGACACTATTCACTAACATGTTAGTGGAGACTTAGGGTCATAGGCTGTTCAGACAGCTAAAACAAAAGCCATAGACTGGGAGCTTTCAAACAGCAGAGGTTTACTGCTCCAAGTCTTGGGAGCTGGACAGCCAAGATCAAGGGGTGAACTCTAGCACCACCTTCTACTTCGCACCCTGGCTCCTTCTTTGTGGCTACACGATGGGAGGATGGAGGCAGCTATTTGGGCTTGCTTCATAAGGGTATTAATCTCACCCTGAGGTTCCACCCCCACATTGGAGGCAAGGATTTAAACATGAACGTTGGAGACATAAAATTCAGATCAGGGCACTTGGTGCAGGGAGACTAGCCCACCAACAGCCTGTCACAGTCACTCCAGTCCAGCTTTCCAAGCAGGGCTGAGGACTCCACATGTCCTAAGGTGATGGAAGAAGTTGGGTATCTGGTTCCCCAGATGGGCTGCTCGGTAATTGAATCTGCTACTGTCTTCTGCAAGGCTGCCTGAGGCAGGGGAGGCCAGGGTGATAATCATCTCCAGTCAGCCCTGTGTAGAATTGACCATTAGAGGGCCAAGTGGGGTGAGCCCCAGACATTACTGTCAGCCCTGAACGCAGTCCAGGCCTACTGCTCTGGGGACACTGACCCTCAGAGAGGGTCAGGCAGCTGGGAGCTAAACTCCTCAGAAGAGAGGAGGTTGGGCTGAAAGACAATTATCTGGACTTTTCCTTCAGAGCCGGGGGCCATGAAAACTACGCCCTCCTTTTAGCCCTGCGCAGCCGCTCCTCACTCCTCCATGCCACTCTCTGTTGCACCAATGTCTCTCTTCACAGAAGGTCTGCCATCCGAGTGCACCAATGTCTCTCTTCACAGAAGGTCTGTCGTCCGAGTGCACCAATGTCTCTCTTCACAGAAGGTCTGTCGTCCGAGTGCACCAATGTTTCTTCCGTTGGCTCGGGTCTCGGTTCTCCCTGAGTTCAGAGCTTAGTATCTCCGTTTCGACCAATGGCTTTTCCCTACCTTTAGAAGAGATGCCCCTGACCGACCTCCAGACAAATGTCAGAATGCTCCCAGGAAATGGGCCATCAGAACACTGTCTCCACAGAACACATTCTTGCTAGCCTTTAGAATTACCTTCTGAGAAATTCTTATGAGCTGTCTTGTTCTTTTGAGTACTTCCAGTTGGGCAAAACCTTATCAGTTGAGAGCACATTTTATTCTTTCCAAGAATTATGAGCTTTTCACAGCCTGGTCTGGTGACTAAAAGGGTGGATAAGTACAGGAAGATAGCCAGGGGTTTAGAATGACATCAACACTATTAAATGTTGTAACTGATATTCTGTGTGGCTCCAACAGTAATTCCAAGATGACCTTCCAAAATACTTAGAGCAGTGGCCACCTCACCAGAATAAGCCCTAGCCTTCTCCTGAAGTGACTCTTGTAATGGCCACTACCTTTCATGTGGCAGTCCCAATCTCTGTGTCATTATTTTGATGTCTTTCTATAGCTATAGCATCTAGTAGATCATTGGCCTCATCAGCCACCAGATAATATCTGTTTAGCTTATGATAGTGTCTTCAAATTTACTAGATGTGATGATTATGGACACCATGTAAGGTAGAGGAAGCATGTGTCTAGGTCTCAGAATGTAGATCTGGGCTTCAAGACCCCTGTGATGTATGATAATGGGCCCAGATATCTGTATCAACAAGAACTCCAGATGATTCTGATACAAGATAACATTGAAAATGACTGTTTTGCCAAAGTGACATCAATAACAATAATCTCAATGTAATATGGATCAAATGAAATCATTTAGAAAAAGCATTGGACTCCAGAACTCCATAAAAAAAGTTTTTCCTTTTGTTTGAGAAAAAGGGTAAAGTGTTTATATTTTCAAGACATCCATAACTCCAGATTACATATATAATATGCACAAAAGTCAACAAAAGAGGCCTTTAAAATTGTCAACTTTGTAACAGTGGTCCTTGGTTCTAGCTGCATAAGAACTGCAGAGGCAGGGGCATGATGCCCTGTTTGTACCACAGACACATCAAATCCGAATCTCTGGAGCCAGGGCCCTGGGTTCCATTTTTAAAGTTCTTCCAGTGAAGAGACAAGATAAAGAACCCAAAAGCTTTGTTTCTGCTCTGATTTCATCTGTGAAGCAATTAGCTGCTAAATTCAAAGTCCAGTGACTCTTGATCCTCTCTGGGACCTGAACTTGGTATTTTCTTTTTAAAAAAATATTTACTTATTTCTTTCTATGGATATGGATCATTGGCCTGCCAGTATGGCTGTGTATGATGTCTGTTCAGTGCCCACATTGCAGGGTGTCGGGCCCTCGAGGTGTTTCTCCCTCCAGGCAGTTCTTGGACAGACTCATGCAAGTGTCCACCTCCTTCCGAATTTCATCTGCCCCTATTTCCTGCGTTCACATCCCCTGCGATTCAGCTTTAGTTTGGAACTTTGGGTCAGAACAACAGATTGATCCAAGCTGTTTTAATGAGCCTCCGTCCATCTCCCTGACCTACACTTGACTTCTCAGCTACTTGACCTTATAGGGTAATAGACATATGGCTTAGATACCTGATGACTGTAGTCACAGTAAAGCTAACTGAGCAACCAACTTCCTTGGTGGCGCTGGAAATAGCTAGACTTCCCCTCAGGCTCTTGTCACTTGGAGGTCAGAAATAAGGCTCATCTGAGCCAAGAGGAGGCCACTGTGGATCCCCTGCCACACTTACAACATCAAGTGCTCTGGCCAAAGTTTGTTTTGCCTGGTTGAATGACAGTGTCTAAGATCATCACTTCATATTCCATGGTTCCATATCCTTTGATTCAACTAACCACATCTAGAATATTCAGAAAGAAATTATATATGTGCTGAATATGTACAGTCTTTTTTTCTTATCACCCCCGTCAATAATACAGTATAGTAACTACTTATATAGTGCTCACATTGTAGGAAACATTATAACTGGTTTAAAGTATATGAGAGGATTGTGTAGATTCCATGCAAACACTACACTCCTTAAGGACTTGAGCATCTGAGGACTTTGATGGCTGTGAGGTCCTAAAGCCAGCCGTCCACTAGCAAAGGAATGGTTGTACCTGTACCTAGCGATTGATGAATCAATGCTTCAATGCACTCAATTTTGTTTTACTTCCAGTCTGCTGCTTAGTCCTGAAGTTGCTTCATTGACGTGGGATTAACTTTTTCAGAATCATGTGTGCTTCCTCCAGGGAGAGAGACTGCCTATACATAGATTTGGAAGGGGCAGAAAAGCCCCAGCAAATCAGAAGTGGCTCCTAGCAGGTAGCTCTTGGTGTATGTAAGGACAGGAGGCAGAGTGTCTTTCACACAACACATATGCCACAAGGCCTCTTCATGGGAACAGGAGAGCCACCCAGGATGGGAGGAGAGACTTTGGCCAAAAAGAAAAAGCAATGTGGTATAAGACACTACTAAGTCTCACTTCTGATTATCTAAACATTTAGTATCTGAGAACTTTTAAGAGAGGCCAGTGGATTCAAACATGTCTGTTTTAGGATTGTGACACAATAAAGAAAAACAAAACGTGATCACTGCAGGGCCCATCTTGGAAGAAACGTGTTTCAGGAAGAAACCCTTTGTCGGCCTAGCAAGATGCCCAAATGTGACATGCAGAACTGGCCAGGATCAGCTTGCGCATCATAGCCCTGTACCCCAAGAAAGCCTGCTAGATGACAAAGGGCAGGTGTTATGGCAGAGTCCAAATGCAGCTGATGCTCATGGTAGCCAGACGATGGAGCTTCATTCTGCCATGACAGTTTTCATTGCCAGAGAGCCTTCTAGAGTGTCTGACTTACCCTATTTTATCCTGACAAGACATGGAGTCTTCTTCCTGTTTTGAAGGAAGCAGAGCCCAGAGAATGCATTTTCTTCTCCAAAGTCAGATGGGTAGTCCGCATTGTGGCCAATGCACAAGCTCAGGCTTCTGTTATTTGTTCTTCATGTTAATTATTCTTGTTCTTCAGGGTTGCTAATTAAATGATTTCAGTGTTGCAAATTTTTGTCTATTTTCCTGAGAGTCAACATTAGACATCTCTGGACTATGTTAACCAGGGAATCTAATTAAAACCAAGCTAGTTCTAGAGGGTGCGACTGTAGAAACAAGGTAGCTAAAATGGAGCGCACACCTCTCTAAACCAGGGGTCTGCTGCAGGTTCTCAGCCTTTCTTCTAAATGGTTAAGATGTGGAAGTTTCTTCCTTCCTGCTTAGGAGGGGTACTGCCCCCTACAGATGAACACTGAAAAGAGTGCTAGGGGATCTGGGGGGTAAGGATTTATTCCTGGCTCTGCCACTAATTAGATAATGGCTCTAGGCAAGCCACGTAACCGGGTTGGTTCTCAGTTTCCAGGTCTCTGAAATGGGGACATGGGTCCCACCTGCCTGCTCTCCTCACATGGCTGCAAGGATAAAATTAGGCAGCCTGCCTGCTCACTAACTGGAAGCCCTCCAAGGGCTTACGTAGGTTCTGGCTTTAAGGCCTTGGGAAAATGGCATAATATGTTCTGAGCCTCAGTTTCCCTATCTGTAAACTGCACAATGTCTGCTGAGCTGCGTCAGGAAGAAGGGTGTAATGGGGTGGTGTGGACAGTTCTTGGTGCAGTGGCCGAACAGTGTTGGTGTGGTTGAAGGAATGTGGTACAGCTCAAATCTCAAATACAGAACAGAACCTGCCTCTGGATAGCCTCCCCCTTCCCCCCAGCTGTTCCTCCACCATGGATGCTCTCCTTCTCTAATGCAGGAATCCTGACATGCAAGGGGCTTTGCCCATAAAGGTGCTGCTGTAATACACAGCCTGTGACGATTGCTCCACTCCAGCATGGCTGCTTTAGGTGTTCCCGATGACTAGGTCATGTGTTGACCCTGCTGTCATCAGGAAGGGTGAAGGCTAGTGCTGGAGTGGAACTCAGCATCTCCTACCTGGTTCTCATGACCCAGAGCTGTACCCTCCTGCCTTTCCCACGCCTAAAAGCTTGTGCACCCTCAACACATCCCACCCCCATGAACTCAGAATGAAGATGCAAAATCTTCCCAAGGGCAGGTTGTTAGAGGGTGAGACGGATGGGGTACGGTGGTGGGATTCCTAAGAGCCGAAAGTCAGGGAGAGTGGAGGAAGAAAGGGATAGACGAGGAAAACAGAAAGGGCAGAGAGGACAAAAAAGCCCAATTCCCTCATTTCACAATTTCTCACAGGGTTCTACTTGACCCTCAGAGTGTTGTATGGTTCTTCTTGCAGTCTGGAATCCAGTGGGTAATCCATCCATCCAGGGATCTGTGTCTGCCAACGAGGTATGCTGTAAAGTCAAAGCAGGGCTTCTGCCTCAAATCCACAAAGGGGTGAAAGGCACGCCAACATTCCAGGAATCCCCAAATAGTGATTTTCTGCCCAGATAACAAGAGGCTCAAAGCCAAAAAAAGGGGGGGAAAGTAGCCCCTGGGTTTGGCAGCCTCAAAAGGTAAAGTAGAATGAGCCAGCTTGGAGCTGATTAGATCAAGCCTTGAGAGCCACAAAACACATTGAACATCTTCTACAGAAATAAAAACAAACTTATCTCTTTATTATACAAGTAATATATGTTATTTATAGAAACACAAGAAAACACAGATAATTATTCAATAGGCCAGGGATGGGGGAGGGGAGCTCCCTAACTCTATTACTCTGCAGCTCTTAAAAATCACTAATGACTAAGTGCTTGGATTCTGGGGTTGCCCTGCCCAGGGCAGAGTTCAATTCTCTATTTATCAGCTGGCAGCCACAGCTGAATTATTTAACCTCTGTGAGCCTGTTTCTCTTCTGAAAATCTGGGATGCTAGTAATGTCTACTCTTGCAGCAAGCTGTGTAAAGATGCTAACATGGTACTGTCTAAAATCATAGCGGAACTATAGCAAACAGTGTAATTGTGATGCTGTGACCATTGTAAGAATGTTTATTATTTACTGTATTTCTAGCTGTTTTTCTGTATAATAAAACAGAAAATGTTCCATGTAATGCATACATTTTTCTGAGGACACAGTTGCCCTATGCTGTTGATAGGTTGTCTTTTCATAGAGGGGTTGTCTTTTTTTTTAACTATTAAGCTAATGCTGATTGCTTATGGTGGGATGTGCCTGGTGCTAAAGGTTTCACATAAATGACCACATTAATTCCTCATAATAACTGTGAAGTGGGTACCAGTGAGGGGATGCTAAGCACCTTCATAGCTAAAGTGTGGAGTTAGCAAGCAGAGAATTAAGACTTCTGGCCCAGATGTTCTGACTTGCCTGTACTTGGCATGGACTCTGTAAGAAGATTCTGGTATCTTCAGAACCTCCTGAAAGTGGTGGGTTTGAGTGGGGGTGCGTCTTCCTTCTCCCATCCTGCAACAAAGAGGAAAATGAGCAAGAGTCAGTTTGGTAGTGCAGGCCAGCAGGGTTTGTAAACACTGCACTGCCACACTTTGGCAGTGTGAACTGAGGTGTGTCCACCCTGTGATCTCCTTGTAGGCACACACTTTAGCAGTGTGAACTGAGGTGTGTCCACCCCGTGATCTCCTTGTAGGCACACACTTTGGCAGTGTGAACTGAGGTGTCTTCACCCTGTGATCTCCTTGTAGGCACACACTTTGGCAGTGTGAACTGAGATGTGTCCACCCTGTGATCTCCTGGTAGGCACACACTTTGGCAATGTGAACTGAGATGTGTCCACCCCATAATCTCCTGGTAGGCACACACTTTGGCAGTGTAACCAGGGTGTGTCTGCCTCCTACTCTCCTTGGGATTCACTGGCTTTTTCAGTTTCTGCTATGACATCCCTCTCAGATCTGAAACAGGATCGAATTCCAGGACTGGGCTTCATTTTTATGGACTGTATCTTGCCTGGGAAAAGAGAATCTTGTTCTCCCGGGCTTTTGTCAACACCATATGTGCCGTGGACCACAGTTTCTTCATCCTTCCCTTTCCATCATTGGATTTTGACCCTGTCCCCAAGGTCTGTTCATTAATTTAATCAAAAGTCTTCATTGAAACCCTACCAACATGAAGCCCAGTTTCGGCCCCCATAGGAATGTAGGAGAAGGAAGCTGATTGAGAAGATACCAGCATGCATCAGTGCAGAGCCAATAGCAAAAAGCAGCATGTTTGCTGTTCCAGGCTGGGTCAGGGGGAGCACTGACTTTACAGTGGATGGGGCATAAGTGTGACTCTGCCAGGACTGTGACGGGCTGGCAGGGATGTTCCAGGGACTAACCCCTTGTTTCTTCATTTAGGAGCAGCTCAGAGCTGAGGAAGGAGAAATCCCGAGATGCTGCAAGGTGCCGACGCAGCAAGGAGACGGAGGTCTTCTATGAACTGGCTCATGAGCTGCCCCTGCCTCACAGTGTGAGCTCCCACCTGGACAAAGCCTCCATCATGCGGCTAGCCATCAGCTTCCTGCGAACACACAAACTCCTGTCCTCAGGTGAGGCTGGCAGGTCCTGCCCGAGGCTGCCACATCCCTAGACCTTACTTGCAGGCACATTACTCTGCAGATATGCCCCCACAAAGGCCAACGATGGGCCTTTAGTTTACATCAATTTATCTGGGTGTGAGTTCGTGTGTATTGGTGTATATGGGGTCAAAGGACAACTTCTGGGAGTCCATTCTGTTCTGCTCTTCCATCTCTGGGTGCTGGGGCTTACACCCAGATCGTCAGGCTTGGCAGCAAATGCCTCTACCTACTGAGCCGTCTGGTAGCCTGGTTTCTTCATTTCAGCCATCCACTCTCTGTCAGTGGTCATATCCTGAGTACACTCACAGAAAGAGGTCAGGGAGAGGCCCAAGCCAGAGTATGAGAGAAGAGAGAGAAAGGGCTGGGAGAGCAGACAACAAACAGTTTAGAGGCCCAGCTCTGCCACATCTGGCTGTGAGCCCTGTGCCCTCTGTAGGAAGCCTTTCACTCTTGTCTTCCAGCGACATCTGGGAGGGTGTACCATGCCGTCTCTTGGAACCTTGGTTTCCTTGCTTCTAAACTGGAATTATCCATGCTTACTGCACAGTGGGTTATAGGAACCAATGGAGACCGTGGCTTAGCTTTACTCATTCCTGCTAGGATAGCCCCTTGGTAGATGACAGTCTCAGGCATCACCTATCCTCAGCCAGCCCATATAGTCTCCTTTCCCTAGACTCTCTCCAACAACAGTCCATAAGAAAATATTTTTTTCCCTTTCCCATAGTCACATTCTTCAAAAACCATTTCCTGTTAGGCCCCACCAGGAAGAGGCAGCTTGGGATTTCCACTTTCAGATCCTATGTGCAATCTTGCTGAATTTATCAGTCCTGCAAGGAAACTGGGCAGCATGTAATGGTGTCTGAGGGCATGAATGAGCAAGGGAGGCAGTCAAGGAGGAACAGAGAATCTCTGGGTCATCTTCGGTTTTCCGAAGTGAGTGTAGCACTCTGGAGACAGACTCCTTCTGCCATCCTGTAATGACAAAGCTATTTTAGGAAAGAGCCCCCCCCACGCACAGAGAGAATCCAGTGTAAAGCAGGGAAGTCAGACTGGTCGGTGCTATTCTAGGCCCTCTGTACAGGAAGGATATGTGGGAAAGGCCTTTGGAGGAGAGAATGACTACTCAGAGGACCCAGAGGCTGGAGGCTAAACCTGCGCTGCAAGGTCAGGGTGACTGTGCTGTCCCAGAAGCAAGCGGATCCTGGCTGAAAGCAAGGGCAGACTGCAGGGCAATATCAAGCACACAGTTGCTGATGCAAATGGCAGAGGGAAGCGCGGGTTAAGCCCTGTAAAGCCTGGACTGCCAAATAAAAGGCAGACTGCTAGAGAATCCATCCCAGGCCATGTACGCGCCTTTCTTATACAGAGGTTTGTCCTGTTGTAGAAGTGAGAGAGACAGAGGTGATTTGTAGGATTCGCCAGGCAAAGATGTTGATGAGGGCCAGGGATCCAATGTCCAAGGGAAGCAGCTGGAGACTGGCCAGGACTAGCCAGGAGCATCGGGTGGACAGGAGGTTCTCAGAGTTGTCTGTGCCTTGTTCTTGTAGCAGGAACACATTGTCTGTGCTGGCCCACACAGAAGCCTGGGTGTCTTCCTCACCGGTTGTGGGGTTGACTTGCTGAGGTCTCGGGTAGCACTGGATCTTCTGAGCAGATCTGTCTTCACATGGCCTGGTGCAACCCCTCCTACACTCTGTGTGCCCATGAAGCCACAGATGCAATGCCAGATATCGCACATCCCAGCTCAGGAGCTCTGAGTGTTGACGAGGTCTGCCTAGCCTCTAGACAGCCCAAGCATGGACAGACCAGAACTCTGGGCACATCAGTTCCACGGCTCTCTGTCCTGAAGAAAGAGAAATCATAAAATGATTTTTAAAAAAGTTTCTACTTTTGGTCATCTGGTCCTGGTGTCCTTGAAGGAGAAGTTCTCATAAAATGAGCACACTCAGGGAAGGAAGTGATGACTTAGCTCTCCTTTTCCTCTTCCATTTCTCAAAGGCTCCTACCAGGCATTCTCTGGACCAATTACAGAAACTGTTTTCAGAAGTAGAATGCAAAGCAATCTTTTTCCTCCCCTGCCCTCCCATTTGTTTTAGTGTGTGCATGCGCACTTTTGTAGAGGACAGAGGAGGATGCTAGGGTCTTGCTCTATTGCTTCCATCTCCTTACTCTGAGTCAGTATCTCTCATTCAACCCAATGCTCACTCTTTTGGCTTGGTTGGCTGGCCAGCAAACTCCCAGGTCTCCCTATATCTGCCCCTCAACTTTGGGGTTGTAGGCACACACAGCCAAGCTCAGCTTTTGCATGAACACTGAGAATTCAAATGTCAACCTTCATGCTTGTGAGCATCTTTATATATTTCACCACTTCCCCAGGGCCTTCTTTTTCTTGTCATTTGAAAGTATTGTTTTGTTTGGGTTTTTGTTTTTTATTATTTGAGACAGGATTTTCCTGTGTAGTTCTGGTTGTTCTGGAACTCACTTGTGGACTGGCCTGGCCTTGAACTGTCTCTGCCTACTGAGTGCTGGAATCAAAGGCATGCACTGCTATGCCCAGCTAAATAATAGTTTTAAAATTTGACTCTGTGTGTNGTGTCTGTGTGTGTGTCTGTGTGTGTGTCTGTGTGTGTGTCTGTGTGTGTGTGTTGGTCAGAAGGTAACTTTTGGGAGTTGACTCTCTCCCCACCATGGATTCTAGGGATCTAACTCACACTGCTGAGCCATTTTGTCAACCCTGAATCAGGAGTTTATGTTTCGCTTTGTTTCTTCTACATGACTAAAAGATTGCAGGATGTTTGAGCAGATATCCTTCTGCATTTGGAGTGTGGCTGTCATCTCCCCGCAACATTGTACATGTCTTTCTGTTACTGGGCCTTAGTTTCTTTATAACTTGGAGGAAATGATATTCACTTGCAACGCTGTTAGATGATATGAAAGACCCTGATCTCTAGCCTGCTGTACACGTTATAGCTTAGAAATAATTTCAAGAAAAAGTGTTGATCTTTTGGAGAAATGTAAAAGGAAAACCAGGGTGAAGCTAATGTCCTTGGATATTACATATACTTTCCCAAGTCAAACTGCAAACTCATTATCTAAGTAAGTTGAGGTTGCATACCTCAGAGTTCAAACGGCTAAAAACTACCAGGTTTGGCATTAGAATTTCTTCTTTACTTAGTAACACACATTCCTTTGATTTTCACAGTAGGCTGTTGTGTGTGGGAATGTTGGAGAGGAAGCCTTGACACTCAGAGATCCAGGCTGTGAGTCGGAGCCGCAGTTGAGATCCGTATCGCAGGAAGTAAACTGGAACAATAGCTTTATGATGCTCTCTTCCATGCTGGGCTGAGGACAGAGCACATTCTGGCGGGAACATGAGTGGAAACATTACTTGATTGTCTTAAATCCTCTTTCAAGACAAGCCCTGCACTCTGGGACTGAAGGAGAGCTTTAGACCACAGTAAATGTGCAATGGGCTTTTACTCTTAAAACCGCTCTGAGCCCTTCCCAGATTCACACCTGGTGAAATTCAAATTCTCTTTGTAATAGAGTTGAAGATCAACTCAAAGCCGGGTTTCTAGAGATAAATGTCAGGTTTATTTTGGATTCCTGGCGTTTGCCTAGTGAAGGCACATAGTCTTCGCAGGAGGTGATGTCGGGAAAGATGTTAAAACTCAGGAGATGAGATTTTAAAGTTTTCAGTATGACCTTTCCGCTGGAAACATGGGACAAGGGGGACAAAATTATGGCAGTAGAAATGGTTTCTGTGTCCTCTATGTCTCATGGTCAGACCTATTTCCCTGGTTTTCATCCCAGTTGTTTTACTGTCCCCTCCCTTGTTCCACCTATATTCCAAACCAAGGCCTTTTTCTGTCCTGTTTGGAAGAAAACCAGAAAGCTGATTCATACGAGGATGTTAATGACTGAGACAGCCAGCGGTTCCTTCAAGAAATGCTAATCTTGTTCACAGTATTCTCTTAAAGCAAACACTTAAAGCAAATCAGTGGGTATCAACTGATGTAGCCCCGCATAGAATTTTATGGAGGCTCACACGGAGAGGGAAGACGGGACAAGCAGATATGGAAAGAACAAGATAAAAGTCTCCAATGGTGGACTTCTGGGGTACACTGGGAGTCCAGCAAGATCAGGTGAGATCTATTCCCCTGCCAAAAGTCTGAGATAGCCCAAGCCTGCCCACAGTCAGGTATAAGGTACAGCTGGTCATGTAGTAAGTTGCTCACACTCAGTTCCTTGTGGCTTATGTGGACTGGATTTGCTGTCAGTGTACCTGGAAGGCATGGGCACTGTGGCAGTGCTGGGAGGGGAGGCAAAGCTTTTGAAAGGAACGACGCTGCAGAGATAACTGTACTCCAAGCACTCCTGGAGCAGGAAGCCTGTAACTGACCTTGTTAGGAACAGGTCAAGCTGTCCCGGAATTTATTGAAGAAGGAAGTGCTGAGACAAATAACCCTGGTGGAGTAAGACTGTAGCCAGCATCCTGGCCAGCACCACTGCTGGCACAGTTGGGTTTCAGAGACCCAGTCAGAAGCTGCCTGCTCTGCCACCTGCCAGGTTTACCCGGGACAGCCAACTCCTGGTGTGCCACCCAACAACATGGGTGGTGCTGCCTTGAAGGAAATGAGTGGTGCTCCGGAAAAGGTGCTCCAAAGCCTCCTCAGCGGCACATATCCTGGCTGTGGGGAGTCATCAAAGCCTGTTTACCAGGGCTATTTTTAGCATTAAAGAATCTTGTCCTCCTTAGATGACCATGCTCCTTCTCAGCAGAGGCGGCTGGTCTATATACCAGCGTCCTTCTTTGAGGTTTGAACCCTGGCAGGTCTTGGGAAGCAAGTGACCAGGATGTGGAACCCAAGATAATGAAAGTGAGCACCTACTTTATTTTGTACCAATGGTTTACTCTCCATCATTGTTGTCATTGTCCCCAAGAGGGGTTTAGACTCCTTTCAGCAGATGGCTTCCCTGGAAGTCTGTTGATCCTGAAGGGGTGGGAGTACCCTCATCCTTTCGGTACCCGCAGTGCTCTGCAGAACAGCACTGAGTGTGTAAAGGGTGGCATTTCCTCCGGCCCAGAACAGACAGAGAATAAACTCTCAGTAACTGTGCAATGAGAACCTCTTTCCCTGTGCCCAGCACATGCCCAGTGGTATCTAGGGAAGCCTTGACGTGTTCAGTGGTAAGGACAGCAGTTTTCGGCCAAGATCTGACATGAGGCTCAGGGCGCAAGAGCGGGGACGTCTGCCTTCCTTGTCCAGGCTGGGAGTGACTTAGCTAAGTTCCTTCAGAGACTCTCAAGAGGATAAGCAGGTGCTGCAAGAGCAAAGAGTTCCATTGAAGGAAGAGGCCACACCCAGGCCTGGCTGCTTCAGGGTTCCAGGGAAGGAGGGCGGGGCTGCTGATGTCCTTGACCCTGTAGCTGTGGTGACTCCAGTCTCAAGAGTGTTTCTCTCCAAGGCCCCAGATCATCTCCTTCCCTCCAAAGGCAAGTCAACCACCACTGTGGCCAAGCTCGCCACCTCCTGGAAGAAGGCAGACTGGACACTATGGAAAGCCACTTGGCTGTGCTAGCTAGGCCTGTTAAAGACAGGAAACTTTAAGCAGAGTTGTTTTCTCTGGGCCTAGTTAACCCAAATAGGGTGTTTTGGGGATTACTCCAGATTTTGAAGTCAGTGCTACCACTGGGATCAAAGAAACAGGAGAGAAAATCACTTGTTACTAGGCTTCAGGGCTGTCTCTGCTTATCTAGAGAAAGTGGCCATCTGGTTAGTGTAACCCAAACACAGTTTGCCCATCTCCTTGCCCATTTCCTAGATCAGGTACCCTGCCCAGACTGGCTGGTTTTCTCTACACATGGGCTAGTAATTAACCTGGAGTTCAGATAGTCTGCAGCATGTGGTTCCTGGAGCAACAACTTTGATTGACACCTTCTGAAAATGATTTTAGGAAAAAGAGAGAGAGAAAGAAGAGAAAAGCACATTCCCAGCTCCCCTGAATTATGAAGGAAGCCACAAGTAGACCCCTCTAGCTCCATCCTGGGTAGGGTGTAGTCTTCTTACACTGGCAAGGATCTCAGATTGGACTTAATTTTTCAGTGAGGGGTTCCACATTTTACTTTGCACAAACCCCATAAACCACATAGCAGTCCTGGGCCCAAAAGTTTTTTCTTAACCTGTAGGAGGTCTTGACGCATTGGGGCTGAGCTTACCCTCCCTCCTAGCACCCCCGTTTAAACATGGATGCTCCCTGGGAGTGCTAGAATTAGTAGCTGCTTCACTTGCTCCCCCATAATGAGCACATCCTCACTAGGCCAGAAAACTGGTTAGTTGCCAAAGAACATGGGGCCGAGCCCCTAGGAGGGTAGCTAGTGTGGCACAGGTATGAAGAGAAGGCATTGCCTTCATTGTGCCTCATCCTTTCGGTGAACTAAAGGAAGAATAGTACCATTCTCATCCTCTGCAGAAATGACAGGATCCGGGACTCCAGCTAGTTCTCTGGTTCTGTGCCCTGAAAAGTAGCTGGTCCCCAGCAGGCCCACTAAAGGCCCTTCACAGGAGCATCTCCATACCTGGGGCTGCTCTTCCAATGCTCACATTTAAGGGTTCACAGAAAGGAAGACAGGAGGACTAAACAGTGTCCTTGCTTCTGCAAGGGTCTTTGATCGGACTGCACAGCATAAGTGATGTCACTTGCCAAGTGGCCCATATATCTAATTGCGTCTTATGCGCCCTGGAAGAGTCCCCATTTGAAAGGCTCCTTTTACATTGGTGAATATGAACTGTCTTAAGTGGCAGCCTACTTTCTAAGCCTCTCATTCTTTAAATCAAGCCAGGAATCCTTGGACTGATCTTGTGCTAGATGAACATGCTAGATCACATTTTTGTTGTTGTCATTGTCTCTGTCTTTGAGACAAGGTCATATTATGCAGCTCTGACTAGCCTTAAACTCACTCTATAGACCAGGCTGGCCTCAGATTCAGAGAGCCACCTGCTTCTGCCTCCTGGGATTAAGGCCTGCACTACTATATCTGGTTAGATGCAGATTTTCAAAGCACACATGCATTTGGCTTTAAATAATAATCTAGAAGAAGGCACAGTCTGTAGTCCAAGCATAACAGCGAGGGCCCAGAGCCTGAGACAAGAGCAGAACGTATATTTTGCAGATAGCAAATGTGTCCTGGGTAGTCCAGGGTATCTATAGTGTATGGTTTGGGGTAGAGCCTTCTCCAGGTTACTCCCACCATCCGCCTCTATGTCTGCCACTTGCTCTCTCACTATGTTTTATACCTCTGTGTGCTGTTCACTGAGATGCCACCTCTGTGCCCCTTGGGCAGAAAGAGGGGGTCCTTCAGAACACCGGCTTCCTTTACTTGTGCAGTCTGTGATACTGGGAGATGGATCTTCTGCCTCCAGGTGGCCTCTCTCAGTACGGGGAGGAAGCTTGTCCCATGCATTTTGGAGCAGCAGCCCAATCTCATCCAGACTGGCAAGCCTCTCTTTCCATCCTAGTGTAAACTCTGTCTCCTGAGCCTTCTCAATCCTGCTTCTTTGGACGGCGTCACCTCTGACCACTGCAAACTAACTCTCCTCCGCTGAGCCCCACAGCACTTGCTCTCTGCACCCCGACTCGGGTCCCCCACTGTATCACATGCGAGTGTTTACTTAGCTTTGTGAGGTGTGTGCTGTGAATTCTCCGTGGCAATGTCTTAGAGGGAGCAAGCAGATGGGGTAAAGAGTTTACAACTGTTGATACCAAGGAGATGGAAATCACTATTCCAGTTTTGCTGATGAGGAAACTGGTGTTCAAACAGTTGTTACCCAGAGTAACAACCTAGTGGGAGACAGATGTAGGAACAGAAGCAATATTTGACTCCAAAGCCTACAAGATGGTTGAACATAGCCACTGCCTTCAGCCCCTGGGGCTTGCTAACTTCCTAGACTTCACAACCTTTGGCAAACGGCTTAACTCTTGCAAGTCTAGCTCTGTAAAATGAGAATAGGAATGGTTCCTATGTCATGAATCATTGTGATGCCTATGTTCAGTGCAGTGTCTGCCTGTGGTTATTGCTCCACATATATTAGCAGCTAAAATATCTCTAGTCTCTAGCACTGCCATGACTACTGATACCGCAAGTACCGTTACCACAATAACCACGCTTCCCCAAATCACTATCAGTGTGTTCTGCGTGTTCCATCTAGTGCCCCCTCATCAGGCATGTGGCAGACGCTTAGTTGGCAGTATGCATTTCCCAAGGAGTCCACCCTGTGCTCCGGAGCCACGCCTGGCAGTCCTCTACCCCTTCAGTTGTGTCTATTTGAACACCACACTCATGCACGTTGTCTGTCCCTCTCTTTCCAGTCTGTTCTGAGAATGAGTCTGAAGCTGAGGCTGACCAGCAGATGGATAACTTGTACCTGAAGGCCTTGGAGGGTTTCATTGCCGTGGTGACCCAAGACGGTGATATGATCTTCCTGTCGGAAAATATCAGCAAGTTCATGGGACTTACTCAGGTGACACCCTCCTCTACCTCATTCAAAAGGGATAAATGTCTTCATATGGGGGATAGAAACTAATGGGTGGTCCTGGCCACCGTCTCTCTTGAGTTCTCCTTTCACGTGCCCGTCCTGATGATTACAGTTCTTGGGCCACAAGCCTTAGGGGAATGTTCCCAATGGCATGGGGCTTGGCATTGCTTGTGACCATCCTAGCCGATCTATTGTAGCTAGACTAACATGGCGATCCTTATGAATCAAGTCCCTGTCACCAGAAATAGTGATCTGGTACATCTGTAAGTCTATGGACCTAACATTGGCCAGAGACTGTCAGTGACCATTCAATTCAATTTTCTCCCTGCCTCCAAATCTAGAAGTTATCCCAGCTTCCTTCTTGGAATCTGACCTCATTGTTAGGAGTGACAAATTCTGACCTTGCTTTTAAAACAGGTAGAACTAACAGGACACAGTATCTTTGACTTTACTCATCCTTGTGACCATGAGGAGATCCGTGAGAACCTGACTCTCAAAAACGGTAAAGTGCTCTTCTATGTTTATGTTCTTCTCATGATCCCCTCTCCCAAACCTACATGTATAGGCCAGATGGATTATGCTATAGTACCAGGAAAACTGACATCCATAAGCTCCAGTTGGACTAGCTCTTGGGTGGATATGCAGAGTTGAGATTATATGACCCAGGACTCAGAAAAACTCTTGGTGGCCATACATGACACCTAATGTCATATTACTAGGGTACTCCTTCAGGTCAGGGTGCCATCTCTAGGAGGTTTCATCACCTGAGATCAATTATCTCTGCCATGTGATGCCACCCAAACCAATAATTTCATCTACACCAGGTTATTTATGGGAAATGCTACAGATGTCTTTTGTTATGTATCAAACCAACCAAAGCACAGGCTTAAGCAATCTCCCAAGTTTCTGTGGGTTCTGTGGTCAGGTCTCTTGCTTTATATGACATCAGCTGGATTGCAGTCATCAGAGGCTGGACTAGGCTGAAGTGATCAAAATGGCTCACCTGTGGCTTGTAGCTAGGGCACAAGTGACCACAGCTTACTCTGTGGAGCATCACAGTAGCCTGCTTCATAAGGGGGCTCTAGAATAGCTGTCTTCCATGGCAGCTCAGGACTGTGTACTTCCCTTCCCCCTGCAAACTGCAATAGTAGAAGTGGACAGACCTTCCCAGGCCTAAGTCCAGAAACCGGGCCATCATCACTTCTGCCCCTATTTTGCTGGTGAATGCAAGGCTCAGGCCTACCCTGGCTGGGTGTGTGTCAGGAGACATGGCCCTTAGGATCACCACTGAAGACTACTCTTATAGGAGCCATGAACTGAATGGGACCTGTGGCAATGAGACTGGGTCAGCAAAGTTTGGTGGAGAAGATTTTAAAGTTCCATTATACTGAACTCCATGAGTATCTAGCCAGGGCCTGTGGGTATGAGGATCATACAGACAGAAGGCACTTGGTTCATCCCTAGTAACATTAAAAAAAAAAAAGGCATGAATGGGGATCTTCAGAAGAATTAAAACTTTGGGGCTGGAGAGATGGACCAGTGGTTAAGAACACAGACTGCTCCCCCAGAAGACCTAAATGTGCCTCCCAGCTCCCATGTCCAGTGGCTCACAGCTGCCTGTAGCTCCAGCTCCAGGAGATCAAATGGCCTCTTCTGGCCTCTGTGGGCACCTGCATAAATGTGCACACAAACACACAGATAAAAGTACAGTAAAATCTTTCATACCCAAACAGAGTCATAGCTGTAGGCAGCAGTGGTGCCAAGTGACTGCCAAGATCCTCTCTGAACTCGAGCACCTATCACTGGTCAGGACAGACTGCCCATCAAGACATCCTCCTTCTCACCTCTCGCCTGTCACTACCATGGGGCGTGTGCTCATCCAACCTGAATAACAAAGGCAGGGATACCACATACCACACCTGCAAGGTTTTCTCATCACCATGCGTGCTGCAAAAGCCGATGTTTGTTGGCTTACCTCTGCTGTTGGTACAGAGTGCTGTAATCTTCACTTGGGCTTACAGAGCTTTGTAGAATTATAGCCTCCTCCCTTTGCAGTGATGCCCAACCTCTCATCTGGATCACTGCTTGTTTGCTTTCTTGGGGTTTTTTGTTCCTGTTTTTGGGTTTTTTGTTTGTTTGGTTTTTGGGGGGTTTTTTTGAGACAGGGTTTCTCTGTGTATCTTGTATCTTTGGTACCTGTCCTGGAACTAACTCTTGTAGACCAGGCTGGCCTTGAAATCCGCATCTCTGAGTGCTGGGATGCAAGGCCCGGCTTGGATCACTGCTTTCTATCCAAAGACCTAGCCCAGCTGGCTCCCAGAGTGCACAGGCTAGGGACCACCATGAGTTTATTTAATGTCTTGTCTGTGCTGGTGAGAAATTCTAGGCTGTATAGAATGATTGGTTCTTTATGATGAAGGGGCTGTCAATATAGCCTTTTCTTTCTCTCCCTCCTTCCCTGAGATAGGATCTTACAGAGTAGCCCAGGCTGGCCTCAAACCTGTAATACTCCCTGTCCCTCTCAAATCCTGAGATTACGCAACATACCTGGGTTTCAGAATTACTTTCTTTTTAAACTTTTATTGATTCTTTCTGGATTTCACATCATGCATTCTGATCCCACTTATCTCCCTCGCCTCTCCCAATCAAAACCAAATTTAAAAGAAAAATCAAACAAAGAAACAAAACAAAAACAAAAATCTTGTCATAGAAGCTGTAGTGTGGCCCTTTGAGACACACAGTTTCCACTCTGGTCTGCTCATCTTTGCTCACAAACACTCAGAAGCACTTTCTAAGGAGCTGGCTTTCACTGCTTTACTGGAGAACTCCTGGCCCCTGGGCTCTTGATCTCAGTTCAGTTCTAACCGGAGTCTCAGTTTCTGTGAGCTGTAGTAAGTGTCTCCTAGGCTGTTGAGTTTCTTTCTTTTTAAATCAATGGCAGACATGGGGCTGAGGCCGGGATTTTCTAGCTTTCATAGGTGCTGGCTCACAGCTAAGTGCCTTCTGCTCATTGATTCATGAATGGGATTTGGGATCAGTCAAACTCAGAGAATCAGCAAGTCCTCACTGAAGGTTTCAGTCTGCATAGTCTCAACTCGTGATCTAAAAATAAAGGGTCAGGGTGGGTTCCTGGAGGAAGAAAAGATCGGGAGACAGGCTGTGGAATGTTCTCTGGTGAGGTGTAAGGCCTCAAACGTTGTCCAGCAGACAGTTGGGAGCTAGTTCCCTCATTCCTAAGTCCTGGGGCTCCCCCCAGTACAGTTACATTCATCATATACAAACCCCCCTAAAAACTAAAATTATAAGAAACATAATTATGGGAGAAACAGTTTACAGAACAACTTTCAATCTGTCACTTAGTGAGTTCCCAAAAGATATTTAAGGTCAGTTCAAGGATCTTGATTCTTTGGATACATAGCTCTTCCAAACTATGTCAGTCAAATAAATCAGGTTTCTCCGAGGTCTGGGTGCGGAGGTTGGCAGCTTCTCTTGGAAAGAGCAGTGTGGCTATCTGAAGGAAGGCTCTAGATTGCTCTGTGGTGCTGGGCCCCAGGAAGGCCCAGAATGGAGATGGCAGTCAGACACCATTTAGACACACCTGGACTTGTATTTACCACTCTGTGTAACAAGAAGCAGAAAAACTGGGCAGGCATTGGGGACTTGTACAAAGAAAGACGCTGTACATTCTTTGTCTCCGTGATTTATTTAATCCTGGATGAAAGGTGATCTAATTGATCTTTGTCAAGAACATCTTTAAGATAGACTTGTCTACCAAGTTCCAGTTAAAAGAAGGTGTGTGTGTGTGTGTGTGTGTGTGTGTGTGTGAGAGAGAGAGAG